>JAQIVZ010001252.1:0-37138 GCA_034700945.1 Arrhopalites spinosus
TCAGTCGACCTGATGGTAAAGTAAAGGTGGCCAATTGTCTGGTGGCCAGTTAATCGTAGTGGCCAATTGTCAAGTGTACAATTGTACCTGTGACCAATTTACCGTGTGGCCAAAAAAAAGTGTCCAATTGTCAAGTGTTCACATATAAAATGGTCACAAGATACAGAACCTTTTTCATTGTAGACGAGAGAGAGAAGAAGAGGAATGAAATAGTTTTGCCTTAACCTCTCTATGTACATATATGAAGGCTTAATGATGGAAGGGTATAGACACTCGAGAGTTGACAAATAACCGTGGTACCTATGGAATAAATAGGTATGTATGGTAGGGCCCCTCTGTACTTTTTTCTCTGTATGAAGGGTTGGTTGATATAGTGGGGGTAAATAAATTCATGAGGCTAAAAAGGAAGAAGAGTGAATCGAAACTGAATAGTGAATTTACCATGTAAATATCATCCTCAATACATTTATCTCCTCCTACAATCATAAGCATGACGCCCCGCATGGAACAGCAGAATTGAGTAAAATGTTGTGTGCCTCCTTTCCAGAGATTCATAGTAAAGGAGGATATTATTATTGTCAAGAAATATATCAACTTTTAGAGTTGAACCTAGTTAGTATGTACATGTATGTACAATTATAGATATTTTATATGTATATGTCATGTTTATTATTTATAAATTTATATAGTTAAATCGGCGGCTTGTTCTACATATAAACTCCTCACCAGTCCTGTCTTGTACAATAATGTCCTTCATTTTCATTGAAATATGAAATATATAGGAAAAAAGAGAACCCATCTCGATATTTTTGTTCCTTCTATTGTCAATTTATTGACACTTTCCTATTTTCGTTTCATTCCATGTGAGGAGGGGATTGTCCTCGAGAAAAAAAGGCTGCAAATTAGGAACCTGAATTGATTCATGGGAAAAAGACCTAGATAAAATTTTGACAGACCACCAGTTGTGAATTTTGTATTATAATGAATTTATAATTCTTCTCATATTTTATATGTATACAACTCTTTGTATTATCGCTCTCTCTCTGTGACTTTATAGACCCTATAAATTTTACATGTGTCTGTTAAATGTAAACTTTTATTTTTATCCATTTTTCAAACATTTTTTTCTCCCTCTCTCTCAAATATCACTAAATTGACTGATTATGAGTAATGGAAACTACGTATTTAATGGTGATAGATAATCAACAAGTATACTAAAGTAGATGGATAGATATAATTTACTAAAATAGAAAATTAGTTTATCAATAATAAATTCTATTGTATCAATATTACAGTCATGTATCATCATACAAGAATTTAATATACTTGGATGATGATAAAACTACATTAAATATGATAACAGAGAATGGGAAATACCTCCAAAAAATAGAGAATACATACAAGGTATTGTAATAATGATTTTTATTTTATTTTTAAAATTTTAATGAAGGCCAACAACCCTTTAATAACCAAATAATACAAGTTAGTTATGAATGAAATTTTATTGTTCATCTTGTTGTCTATTTGTAGAGTGTGTACACATTTAAATAATGGGGGGAGATATTATTTATTAGAGTTAGAAAAATTGGGGAAGAGCAACGGAGGTCGGTCTCTTGTTATGCCATTAAGTTTAGTTTAGTTTTGCTGGTGTGTTATGTTATGGAAGAGAGTATTTAATATTGTTATGTAGACATCATGAGCTAAAAGGTTGTGAGGCACATGGTCTGCAATAAAGCTCTCCTTCTCTCTCTTGTACAGAGAGAGAGAGAGAGAGAGTAAGTAAATTCAAGTAAATTTTTTGAGTGAAAATGAAAATGAAGAGAATAAATATGTACGAGGGTGTTGCATCTGTTGATAGGATGGAGAATTATACGTCGTGTCTCTCTCTATAATATCTTTGTATATTATGTGTTGTCTGTACATTAAATTGGAATGCACTCTCAGTTTAAAGGAAGGAGGAGAGAGAGAATCCGTGTGTGTGGATTTGTGCACAGACACACACAACACACATATTACCCAGTTTTACTAATGCATGTTATATCGAAAGTGGCCTTTTGCTCTTGGATTTGGTTGTTTTGGTGGAAAAAGCACGCATATCAAGCATCTGGTTCGTTACTTGAGACACTGCACCATATGCTTCCTTCCAACAATCTCCATGTACTAGAGACACTACTACGTACTACATGGCATGGGTCCTACACAGAACAGACAGAATAGGAAGGCAGTTAACAGGCAACCATGTTAGTTCGAGTGTTAGTTTTATGCTCCTTCCTTAAGGGTGTATACAGTCAAATGAGTGAGTTGGCTAGTAGTCGTAATGACGTTTTGGGGATTTTTATTTTAAAGGATGAAAAATCTTCTCCATGTCCATGAGATGCCTTCTTCTTTTTCTTCTACGTTTTTTTGTCTATCATTCCAAAATATTACCCCCCCCCCTCTTCTCACTCTCATTCTCCATTCGGATATATCTGTAGAGAAGGAAATATTATGGACCAAATCAAATCAATTGAATTCAAAAATGAATTTTTTGGAAGGAACTACATAATATATGAAATTTCACAATTTTGTAATCGAAACAAATAATTTTTTGATAGAGAAAGAGGCAAAAAGGAGAGGAAAAGGATTTTTTTGATCCAGCTGGTAAAAATTTTTGGTAAAGGAGGAAAAGGAACAAAGTTGTTTCATCATCTGCTTTGTGCTGTTTCAATATTTTTAAGTAAAATCTCATCATATGTACAGTAAATAAAATAAAAGCTTAACTGTCAAATATGTAGGTGCTGTAGAGATGAATGGGACACGCTCTTATTCCGTTTCTCTCTCTCTCTCTCTCTCTCTCTCTCTCTCTCTCTCTCTGGTTTTGGTTTTGGTTTTTTCGTTGAATTAGGAATTCTGAAACTTTTTTCAAGGGTACATGTCTACTTTATATTGAGAGAGAGAGACTTATCCCCTATTCAGACAAGGCGTATGATTCTTTGATACGATTTTCCTATTTTTTTATTCTATTGAATATTGAGACTCTACATGTTGGATTCCAGCATGGAGCTCCTGCCTTGTATTCACATTTAGATTTTTGTTGGATGGGTTGAATATAAAAAAATATAAAAAAAGGTGAAAATTGCCAGGCGTGAACAAACTAGAGAGAGTGAATGGCAAAGGAGGAATATTGTACAACCCTCTTTTTTGATGATTCTCCTTTATTTTTTTAATATGTGACTACATTAACCTCCATCCACTGTTCAATGTGGTCTCTCTCAACTTTTATTCCATGTTGAAGAGATGAATAGAAAAATGGGTGAATATTTGATAGATTTTTTTTTATATATTGTACCTATCGAATTATTCAAACTTTTTTTCTTTTATTCAGGGACTCAAAGTCTCCACATTTGTGGAAAGGTGTATTTTGTCTATTGATATTTTTATGTTTTGGAAAAGTACAAGACTGGGCTTGTTTTTATTCCAGTTTTTTTTATTCCTAAGGTTTTTATTTTGGGGTGCTTCTCTATTGCCATTCCATGACAAAATCTTTGATTAACCATGACAGGCAGTTTATGCATGGAATTCCATCCTCTCTCTCTCTCGGGCATCATCATAAAAACTGTTGTGCATTAATGGCCAAAGACTAAATCCAAAAAATCAGTATATATTATATTATACCACATCCTATAAAACATTTCTCTCTCTCTCGTATGCGGATGGGGGTATGAAAAAAAGTGAAGGTGGCGGTGTCTTTTTTTGTGCTCAAATGTTGTTGTCAGTTGAAAAGTCTCAATAATATGGAAAACCTCGTTTGATATGCATACATGCAAAGTTTTTTTCCGTCAACACAAGAATAAACTTATGTAGAGAGAGAGAGAGGGGTATAGAAAATTTGGGGAATTATTGTGGAATTTGGAAATATAATATAATAATATATATATAAGAGGCACATTTCTCCATATAAAAAAAGACAACAGTATCCGTACTCTCTCTCTCTCTGATAAAGAAGGTAGGGTTGGATATGTATAAATGATTTTTTTAGGAAAAAAAAGATAATGTATTTGTTAGATAAATTTTGATGGATAGAAGCAGCTGAATTGGGAAAGGGTACATGGTTGATATTATAAGTAATTTCCCCTTTTTTCTCTCTCTCTCTCTCTCTCTCTCTCTCTCTCTCTCTCTAGTCCTGCATTGCTTTCGTTATGCATGATGCCAGACGTTCTTACGCATACTTTTCCTTTCAATTGGCATGATGCTAAACTGTACACAACTAAAGGATACATTTTTAACTCTTCCGAAACTTGCACTCGTTTCTCTCTCTCTCTCTCTTTATAAAGAATGTACACCCGTAATTTCATTTGATATGGAGCTGAGAGTAATGTAGTGTAAAGGTGTTAGTTTGTGCATTTCCACAATGGAAGACACACTCATGAACGTGTGTCTCATTCCTCCAGAGAGAGAGAGAGGCCTTCATTACACTAACATTAACTATGTTTATATTATTTAACTTGTTGAAAATGTGACTAAATAGTCAGATAAAAATGGTACTAGTTGGCAGGTTTCATTTTTTTTAAAAAAAAATATTTTAAAAAATTATCAATCTGGGTAATAGTCATAGTTTTTATATGAGAGAAAAATGTACATAAAAATTTCTTTTTTGTTTTCACGTATACACACTTTTTCAAGTAGTTTTATCTCTCTCTCTCTTTTAAAGATTATACATTTTTATGCACTTTACTCTTAACAAAAGTTATATAATTACACACACACACACTGTTGACTTTGTTCATTATATTTTTGATACACATCATCATCATCCATTCCCCTAATCCTAATCCATGGTTGTGAATA
The DNA here is from genome assembly GCA_034700945.1 of Arrhopalites spinosus. Classification (NCBI taxonomy): domain Eukaryota; kingdom Metazoa; phylum Arthropoda; class Collembola; order Symphypleona; family Arrhopalitidae; genus Arrhopalites; species Arrhopalites spinosus. The sequence continues at coordinate 4,828 of JAQIVZ010001252.1, forward strand.
TTGCGTAAAGAGTGGTTGGGGAAAAAAAGTAGTACAAAAAAATAAATGTATCATATCATTGACGATGGTGAAATTAGTGAAATGGATTTGGATTGCATTAAAGCCATTTTCTTGTTTTGTGACGAGATTCCTTTTTGTTACAATGAGAGAGAGAGAGTGAGATGAAGTCATTGGCAGGAGGAATCCTGATGATGATGATGGATAGATTAGCATGGACAATGTTAAATATAAAACAATGCATTTGTGTGATTAGAATGAGGGTAATGTGATTTTAATTGGTTTTGAAAAATTCCAAAAACAAGGAGAATGGAAAAAACGTTCCTTCCAACTACTAAGTTACATACCTTCCCAACTCTCTTTGTGTGTATATTATTCTATATATACAAAAGAGAGAGAGAGAGGTGAAGAAGGAAGAAGGAGACAGATAGGAGCAAGTCAGTCAAAAAGAGGAATGAGAATGGGACAAGCCCATATAGACTAGATTGAATATAATGCAATCAGTTTGAACCAACAAGTAATAGATGAGCATGTAATGTATCTATCTCTTCCCCATTATAAATATATCTCCCAGTTAAGACTAACACTACTTCGTACAGATTTTTCAAATACTTATTGTACATGTGAGAATATACGGAGAGGAGGATGACAAAATACACAATATATTAGGAATATTGGTAAGGCGGAGAGAGTATGGTTTGGTACAATGTAGAAGAATAGAGAGGGGGGGGGGGGTATACAATGAAATGGTTATGTTTATGAGGATACAAGGTATTAAAAGTGTAACTAGAGGCAAAGGTTGTGCTGGGAAAGAATGGGTCGATGAGTTCGTCGTCGTCAATGTAGATTGATGAGTTTGTTGGCGTCATTTCAAGGAATGTCTCATCTTGTGATTCCTTTCCCTCAATTTGATTCATTACTCAGTTCTCTCTCTCTCTCTTCCCCGACTTCAACTTATGGTGATCCTCCTTTGGTTCAGCTTGAGCCGCACTCTTCTTCATCTTCCAAAACTTCCCACTTGTACCATCAACATGAACGTGGATCATTTTTATATAGAAAGTATACAGAGTCTCTCAAGAAGCTCAAATTTTTTTTCAATGTTTTTCTATATGTGTGTGTTCTCATCTATGTCAGATTTTCACGCGAGTAAATGTACACACACACACATACTCACTCTCACAATATATAATTTTTTTTCCTTGTTCTTTCATGCATTAGATATTCTATTTCTATTCTATTCTATTCTATTCTCTCTCTCTCTCTCTCTCTCTCTCTCTCTGTTTAGTTGTAGAGTGATCACACATCACATCCCATCACATTGAACATCACATTGAACATCCGTCATTTCTGTACGAGGAGGATGAGACTGGAACCAGACCGTCCTCTCCCCCTCCTCCTTCATCTTCTTTCTTTTTGTGTTGTATTTGGCAAACAAATGAAAGTCTTTCTGCATTTTTAGTGCGTCACATTCCACTCTTGTCTATCTCACTTTGCATTTTCATCTCATTCGTATGGAACTGATATAGCTCCCCGGTTGACTGTAATTGAAAATTTTCCTTGAGAGTCAACTTGACTCTTCGTCTTTTTTTTCACTATGCAAGATAATACACCTTGCTTAGCATTGGCATTGGCTCTCTCTCTCTCTTGTTTTATGTTGTGTTGTGCTCCTCTGAATTATACATGTACATGTATACAAATATGAAAGCGAGTGTCCCATCATTTGGTGTCTATAGTGTTATTGTATTTTCCTGGGTGTGTGTGTGTCTGTATCCAATGTCTTTGCTTTCCCTTGTTCTTGTTGAATCCTTTACCTATCAGCTATCAATCAATCATTCCTCTCTCTCTCCAAAGAAGAAAGAATTGCCATTTTCTTTCACTATGATCCACACAAGTCGACAGAGAATGAGGAGACAAGCGTCTTTTATTATATCATGATGGCATGTGAATGTCTGTTTCTATTTTCAATAGCTTCCAACAAAATTCCAATTCTTTTCTCTCTCTCTCTCTCTCAATTGTTAAAACTAGGTATAGTATAGTTTTTTGACTATTTTTTTGTAGAAAAAAAGCCGCCTTGGATCTTTTTTAGAGAGGGAATATTTTTTTGGGGGTAGTAGTGTAACATTGTACATGTACATACATGTATATATATATTTATTTACATAAGAGAGGATTGAGGACAGGAAATAAATAGATTACATTGTCTATGCATGGCAATGTTAATAAGTGTTTCTAGTGATTGACAATTCCTAATAATATGGACCTCGACAGAGTCTATAATGTATAAGGAGATGATGGGACACAAAAACTTCTTTTTTCTGTTGTCTCTCTCTCTCTCTCAAGCGAACTATAATAAAACGTATGTTAATGCATGTATTTAAAACAAAAATTTTTTTGTCTCGGTCTTGTTCTTTCAAAGTCAAATGTTATCTAGTGAAAATTGAATGAGGAGGAGGGGGTATGAACTCTAGAAAATGACGACTTTGAAGAGTCTTAATATAGAGAGATAAGCATGTAACTAAAGTAATCAATTATATTCTATTATTTGTCTTATGTACACTTGCTCCTAGCACTTGTCAGATTTCACATGACAATGAAAAGTTTATTTTCTATTCCCTCTCTCTCTCCCTCTTTCTCTTGGTTGGTGGCAAGAAGACAGTTTTTTGTTATAAATTGTAGGGAAATTTCATGATGGGGGACTAGTTTTGAAATATATAATTTTTTGTGTGATGTATAATGTATCAACTATAGACTGATTAATGAAGCCCAGTTCATTTAATTTGATCTACTTAGAGAGAGAGAGAGAAGCTTAACAGTAAATACAGGTGGACACTACGTATGCTCATGCACATGAAAAAAAAATTAATTAGGTTTGGAAGCCAAAATAAAATTGATGTTTAGTTTAATATTCAAAATGTAATTTGTAATTTTATATTCATGTTTAGATAAACTAAAGCCATAAATTTTATTTTTTGGGTCACTCCATTTATTTTCTTTTGTTTTCTTTTGACTTTGACTCTCTTTTGGCGAGACGAGGAAGGGAAGGAGAGACTCTCAGCTGACAATGAGAGAGTTTGAAACAAAAACGCATGGACATTATAAATAACTGTCTCCTTCCGTTTGTCCAGAAATTACATTTTAATGATCAATGTCAATAGTCCATCCTCTTCATTCATTCATTTATTTTTGTACACACATGAATTGTATAGTATTAAATTTCAACTAGATTCTTATTACTAATGCTTGAACGATTACTTTGTAAGTAAATTCATACATTTAGAAGATGGACATGAAATAATTATTATTTTAAATGTACATTTTGTGTAGTGAATTTAATAAACACAATTTAAATGGACTACATACTTAATATTTGAGACGTATACCGTTCATTCTTGTTAAATTCCTTACAAGTTAAGTGACTCTCTGAAAATGAATTTTTGGGATTTTGCCTTATTTGTAATGACCAAGAGATTTTTCTTGAGGTTTACTTTAACTTTTATATATAAAATTTTCCTTTTATATTATACATTCTGATATGTTCATATTAAAAAGCTTTATGGAATGAAAAGATACCAAAAAGTATAACATGTACAATACACTTAACTTGAGAGTCAAAAAGTGTAGGTAATTTGTAAACAAACCATGGCCATAGTCCTTACAATTTCGTTGAATATGAGAGAGAGAGAGAAAAGGGAAGATATGGGAAAATGGAAAATGGTGAAAATTTAGGAGAGTTAAAAGTAAGAACAAGTGTTGAGACTTGGATGGATGGCATACATTATTCTGTTTGTAATATATTCATAGTTATAAGGGCTCTTGTACATATAGTTAAAGTATAATATAAAATTCAAGTACATTCAAGTCCCACTATGGATCATTGAGATTGAGGGTCTATATAAAGTGAGTGGTTGTTGTTGCCTCGAACGAGAGAGAAAAAAAAATAGTTTGAGCCAGGTTCATGTGACGGTTGAGGCTGTCAAATTTTGTGTTTGTTGATCACATAATACAGAGTGGTAGTGTAAAAAAAGGAGCAATGATAGAGAGAGAGAGAATTGTATTGTAGAAAAAAATGGTTAGGAAAAAAAAAAATTTGATTTGAGAAATGACTTTTTTCATTTGATCAGATCAAAAAAATTGTAAAATAAAAAGTTACCTTAGTCCAACATTTGAAGCATTACTCCTCTCTCTCTCACAATTTCTGTCTCTCATTTCTGAGAATCCAAGTGTGCTTTTGAGAGAGGAGAGTGCACATGAGGTTGTAACTGTGAAAAGAGAAGAATAGAGGAGGAGTAAGAGAAGATGGAAAGAAGAAGAAGAAAAAAGTGAGTGAGTAGAAGACAAATCAAAGATTTCAGGTCAGGATTCAAGTAGAGGGGAACACCTATGGCTTTATGGCGACATGATTCCTGCCTTTTTCTGTTTTTGTTCTGTAATGTCCTTCCCTTATAAAAGATTGGGCTGTTCCTAAACATGCATTTATTTATTTATTTTTTATCTTTCTCTCTCTCCTCTCTCTCTCTGTATAAAGACTATTGGACAAGGAAGCAAAAGGAAGAGGAGGTATCTATCTTTTTTTCACATCGATTTGACAGTATAAATATCCCACGTTGGTGTCTCCATATTATATAACTATATTGGTCCACAAATTTTTTTTAAAAAAATAGTTATATGTATATTTAACATTTTATATCCCTCAGTATTACATAACAATTACATTCAATCCTCCTCCTCCTCAAACTGAACCATCAAGTTGAACTTTTCAGTCACTATCTAGAAACTTATGTCGCGCTCTTTTTTTTATTTTTCTTCTTCTTGTTGTGCCGGCACAAGGGCATTTATGTCATATAAAAGTAGGATGCCATGTCACACATAAGATCTCTCTTATTCAATGTCTAGTGTGTACCTATCCACCACCACTATCAAGAAGGGTGGGCATTTATATTGTGTCTGTATTATTTTAAAATGTTTCTTTTATAACTATTAAATGTATACACAGTGTATTTTTTTTCAAACTCTTCAATCTTCACATATCAAAAAATATATACAAAGTCTAGACTACACAACTCTTCTTTTTTTCTTCTCTTCATTTATGATCCCATTATTGTTTCCTATGATGATGGCATGCAGGTCTCTTGGATTTAGGCAGGAATATTTTTTTTAGATACTTTAGTCAATTGATGCATCTCTATTGAGAAAAAATAAGGTTGTCTTAGAGGGTGTTTTTTTTATTATATTAAACTAAGTTATAGAATTAGGACTATGACAGGTTCAGGTTGAAGAAATTTTTGGGGAGCAAGTTTGAACATGTCATGTTCATAAAAATTGTTTAAAGTAATATAAATATAAAGTACATAAATACATTTAGTAATGTACATGAATAAAACTAAATAATATATTCAATTTTTTATTTCTTGAATTTTTTTTGAAGAAATTGTTTTGTTCTTAAGTTGAAGACTCGTCATTTTTATGAGACTTTATTTTTTTGTCATGGAATGGTTACGTTACGCACCCACTAAAAAAAAGTTTAGTGTGGTCTATCAGTTTATATAATGGGTTATGAGTGAATGGAGTGTATAAAAATTTCACCCCTTTTTTGTCTCTCTCTCTCTTCATTTCTTTGTCATTGACGTCTTCTTTTCATATGTCTCTCCATGACTCAACCTTCACCCTGGCTCAACCTTACGTATTGTTTATTTTGTCCATCCTGCCTCTCTCTCTCTCTGTGATTTATACACGATGCGTAGAGAAATAATATATACACCATATATTTTATAATCTCTTGTTCTTCTTGTTCAAGTTGTATAAATACCAGGAAAGAAAGAGAGAAAAAAGCCTGTGACATTTTTATTTAATAATGATTTAGATTTTAGTCAATCGATGTATCTCTTAAAATATTTAGTTCAAGGGTAAGACGTTAATATTGTCCTGTATTTAAGTAAAAAAAGGTACCTCCATTTTTTGTGGGGTTTTAAGTCATAACAATTTTGATCCTTTAGTTTTTTGCTCACTAAAATTTTTTTGTGTTGTATGTACACGTAAGTTGACGTAAGTCTTAACTTTCTTTACTCGTCGGATTGAATTTTATTGCATATATTTATATTGGACTTATTTGATACTTTTTCCAAGAAAAATTTCTCGTCCTGTAAGGGTTATGGGTATAAGGGTTAAATGTCAAAAAAAAAATTTGAGGGGACACTCTCACCATGTGTTCCCCTCATTGCACCATCAGAGTAGAAAAAAAATGTAAAACGTGTTTTATTGTAATATTGTTAAATTGTACTCTAATTTTTGTTGGACCATATTTCTTAATACTGGCTACCCCCATATAAAATTACACTCGGAGTCACACTACTGACAAGTTTTTCTAGTAACTCGGTATCAATGATAATTTTTTTTTGCCCGTGTGTGTCATCATGTCATGAGATAGAGAGAGATATATGATGGGGACGGAGACAAAGTAAAAGTTAAATGAATAAAAAAAAAGAGAAGCAAGTTAAAAACAGAAGCCATTGGAAAGTTGTGTAAATTTTTATATTGTCGTAGCAATTTGTTGTTGGATGCTACATCTCGTTATAACCAACGGGGAAGCACCTTATATGATTATAGGATAGACAGAGGAGGAGGTGTGTACTCAAGTAGCTGAATCAACTATAAATATGTGGTATGTATAGAGATATACAGAAAGAGAGAGAGAGAGAGAGAGAAAACGAAATAGAGAGATAGAGAGTAAAGAGTCTTTGGGCAAGATAGGTGCAATTTGGTGTTTACAGGAGTCTGGTATTAAGGGGGTAAAAAAAACCGGTGGAAAAAAATTGAGGGTTGTGTCGAGGAGTTGGAAAGAAAAAAAACGATAAAAAGGCTTCAGAATTAACCCTTGTTGCATCTGTGAGTGAGTTGAGTGAGTGCATGTGCCAGACACGCGTCTCTATTCATCTCATTCTCATATGCTTTGGTTGTCCTAAGCTTATCATATGTTTTCTTGTCATATATATATAGACATTGTACATTACTTGTGTGTGTCTCTCTCTCTCTCAGTGTATTATATATAGAAAAAAATGTAAGAAAGGAAAAAGAGACAACATGTAACGTCATGAGTATGTGTCCTCCCTTGCCTGACGCAATACGCCCGTGACTATCCATGTAATAATACCTTGACTATATCTGTATTACCTAATGTCATATAATGAAGAGAGAGAGAACTATAATATATAACTTTGTTTGCCTAATTTTGCTTTGAAGATGTTCCTACTAGGAATATTCACGTCAAATGTTGTTCACTCTGAGCATAATATTGTGTAGACTGTAGTGTAGATGTAAGAGGGTGTGTGGTATGGGTTTTTTTTGTACAGACACAAAAATATTGTGTGGAGTAGAGTAGAGCAACATTCTAAATTCTGAACTTGTAAGCATCTTCCCTCATCTGTGTTGATTTCGTCGTCCTCTCCCTCTCCTTGGTCTTGGTTCTTTCGTTTCATATGACAAAAACTAAAAATTCACCGATTCATCCATGCTCTGCTCCAACATCTTATCTCGTGGTGCTGTTCTTTGCCTTCAACTTGAAACCCATGTCTCTCTCTCTAGTCTAGATAGTTTTTTTTACTGTTCTGTATGAAAGTAGTGTACAGCGTACTTGTGTAGAGATACTATGAGAAGGATTGAGATCTTCCTCTCGTTTTTTTTCAAACCTTTCTATTTACTATCACTATATTCTATAACACATTGAACAGAGTCTGAATGGGGAAGGGAAAATTGTGGACGAAGGATATATAGTGCAATTACACATCTTCAATGAAACATCCTCTCTCTCTCTCTCTCTCTCCTCAACATGTATCATGTAGAAAAGGGCTGAGAGAGATGGGGAAAAGGAAGAAAAGAGTTTAATGCTGCATTAAAGGCATGAAGCAGAAAAAAAGGCTTTTATGTTTGTCTATCCTTCTCCTCTCTCTCTCTCTCCTCTCCTTGATTTTTCTCCTGTCTACAAAGAATTCTTGAAAGTTTTCATTTTTTTAAAAAAAGAGATGAAAAGGGGAAAAATTGAAGGGAATTTGAGTTTATATAAAAAAGGAAAGAGAGATTCAATACAATAACAAATGGACTTTTAGTCAATGGACGCGTGTCGTTTGTTCAATGTGTAGTCTTTAAAATTTAAAAAAAAATGTAATGAGTATAATAGAGATACTTGAGTAGTGGTGTAGACTAAGTGTGTGTATAAAAAGGTTTATTATTTTTATATTGAACACAAACAGTACATAAATAAAAAGAAAGGGAATAATTGAGTTGTTGATGAATGAGTTGTGAATTGTACACAAATTTTTTTTTTGTAGTATAAGAAACTGATGGGTTATTTTTTGTATTTCCTCATTTTTTTATTATTATTTTTTCTTCTTTTTTTTGTACAGTCGGGGCCGGAGAATGATATAAGTGAAGAAGAGGACGATGACTCCCGAATCTCCAATAACTCTAGGACTGAACAAAACATCAAACCTTCCATTGATCCAGATGTGTTGAGTAGACTTAAACAGGTAAGATGAGCTGCCAAAAAATACCAAGTAGAGGCAGAGAGAGAGGCATTTTGAGGGAGAATTTGTTGATTTTAGCCCAGCTTTATAAACATTATTATTTTATTTTTTGAAAAAAATAATAATACATATACTTTGTCTATGTTGTTTCTTCATTATAAAAATAATTATGCCTTGATATTTTATTAATGACTTTTAACCTACATGACAAAGGTATGGTACATGTCAATTGTCATTAAATGTAAATTATGGCTGCGTGTTAGAATATAATAGCAATTTGATTAATTTTTTTTAATGATTCTTTGTAAAATTCATAGGGATTGCCATTTGGTCCAGAAGACTTAGAGAGATTTCCTCTATTCTTTCCTACACCGCATATGCTTACTACACACATGATGGCTGCACAAGCAGCCAAAGAAAAAGACAACTTAGTTCACAGAGTGGGTGACCCTTTTTTTGTCAGTTTTTTGTGCCAATTGAAACACTTTTTACAATTTTGTAAATTAAATTAATTTGAATTTTTTCTTCTTTAGGACTTTCTCAAACAGGAACGATCTCCAACACTTCGGGGGTATCCGGAAGAGTCACTTCCTGCTAATCAAGCACCACACTCAGACTCTTCTACCTCTTCAACATCCTCTCAGCAAACATGGAGTTTTGAAGAGCAGTTCAAACAGGTGAGAATCATGTTGTAATCATACTTCATTTGCGCCTTTAATTAGCTAGCTCTCTAGCTCCAAGACTGTAGTTAAGTTGTAATACGTATTTAGTTAATGTGTGTGTGGTTTATCTTTATCCTATTAAATTTCATAAAGTTAATATATCACCAAATGGAATGACACACTACACATACAAAAAAATATATATTCTAGTAAGAAACAAGGTAATTTGGCTTTGAATAATTGTTACAAGGAAATTATAAAACAAAAAATTTCATCATCATCATGTCACTCTCACGTCATTTCTCTCGTAATTCTAATCCTATCATCATAATATTTATCAAGTTTTAACGTGAAAAACAAAAACTAAGTCTGACTAGAATTTATACTACTTTAAATAAGTCACATTAAATTCTTTTTTTTTACTGATTACATATAAAGTTTGACATTATAAAGTACTACAAAGAGAGTTTTCAATATTAATCTCTGGGTGACATTAGTACTATTTGTACACATGGAACCTATTTAAATGACTCTTTTTGTGTGTTAATTACATTTATTTAAAAATTATTAGACATTCCATCTAAAAAAAGAAGGTAGGAGCAAACTAATAACAAGACTAATAAAAAAAGATGTAGTTAGTTAAAGCGTGTGTGCCCTTTTAGACACTAGAAAAGTGAACAATTTGATACACAACAAATTTTTGGTGGGGGGAGAGATGAACTTTTTTGATAGGAAGGTTGAAGGCGCACGTTCACCACAAGCACATGTGCGTAAATCACCTTGGCCTTATATCGGTACTGATAGTTTTTATACTTGTATGAGTTGTATGTGTAATCATAACTCGTCCTATTGCTCTTCAAGATTGAAAGTAAAGTTTAAATTTAATGTGAATTTCCGCTTTGAGATTTTTCTTGATCTGAGCCAAGTTAAGAGTACTTAGATAGGGTCATTTACGCTTTTTTTTTGGTTAAGCCGGGGGAGCATAAAAGAAAATGTTAACTCATAGATTAAAGGGTGGATAAGGGGGAGCACGACGACGACGACTCGGATACGGATACTACATTTAAGAATACACAAATTTACTTGTGCTTGTGTGTCACAGCCATAGAGAGAGAGAGAGGAGGAGATGCTAAAATTATTCCGTGGAATATATTATAATAAAGTATATAGGCGACCTATGTCATCATAATGCAATGTGCACTGGTTACGCAATGCATATCAAAGCCACAAGTTAAAATTCTAAATTAGTCTCATTGAGGAGAGAGAGAGAGGCAGGGGTGGAAGTGCAAGGGGGGATATAAGAGGGCTGGAATATTTAGAAATTAGTTATGTAATATCAGTAGTACAGCTGGTGGTAAAATAAGAGGGAGAGAGAGAGATATATGACGATTTAAAATTAAAAACTACTGTGTACAGTTTCATGATTACATATTATTATAGTCTTTTGACATGCCATGACGTGTATAGTATTTATAGTACACATATTAAATGTGAGCTCTTACTTCTTAGTATCCGGTTTTTCCCATGGGGTACCTTACAATTTCTCCATGATTTTTATATTTTTCAGTGGACCTGGCATGTAATACTTTGTAAGCATGTGCATAATATTTGTTGATAATGTTTCTCTCCCCTCTACATTTGTATGGGAAGAATAGGAAGTAGAGGGAGAATAGTTTGGAATTCAAGAGGAATGGCGTTTTTTGTATAATCATATGTAAAAAAGTGTATGTTGGTTATATGTGTATAGATTTAGTATTGTAAGAGGAAGATGGAGAGAAAGAAGTTGAGGGACTGGGAGATGGAGAAAGAAGGAAGGTATGGCTGAAGGAAATTAAAATTCTCTCGTCTGTTAGCTCAATTTATCTCAGCTTGGTCGACAGAGGAATGAGAGTTTTTCGTTTTTCGCAATTCATCAACTCTCTTCTCCGTCCAATTCCCACATACATCTCCCGGATCATCAATCCAGTAGTGATCATTCCATTCCATCTGTACATCATACCATACCATACAAAGTATAACCGATAATATCATCCTCATAGTCTTTCTCTCCAACCCCCATGTCTCATATATGGATATGATTCACTACCATTATATGGCTTGGACGGAATGAAGTGGAGGAGGAGGAGGGGGGGGTTGATATAGAGAATGTAGCATTACACTTACACATAGACAAAATGGCGTGACCGGAGCGCATTTCCACACCAAAAATCAAATTACATGCATCTCTGTACTTTGCCATTTTTCAAAGTTATTCTCTCCACTCTTTTTTTCTGTGGATCTTTGAACAAGTTGGACGTTGAATTGAGTTTTCGTTTTCTTTTCTCTTTTGTACTCTCTCTCTCTATCCTGTCCACACTAGCACATCACATGATTCGCATCACATCTATAGTAGTATCTGTAGTAGTAAAAGAAGAAGTTGTGTAGCTTCTTATTTTACTTCTCTGGGTTCCTTATTACCTCTAAAGGAAAATACGGAAGTCTGTCCACGACTACTCAACGTAGACTTAATCTTTTTACGGATAAACGGTAAATAGGATAGTATTCTATCTTGTAGTTTTTTTTTCTTGGTCTTTTTCTTCTTCTCTAGTCTCACCCCTCTCTCACTGTTTTTTTGGTTTGCTTCTTGTCTTATCGTAGTCTCTCTCTCTCTCTCTCTTCGATAATATTGCATTAGTTTAGCTCAGGTACTTTAGTCTTCTCTCTTTCTCTCGTAGTTTAGACGATGATTACTTGCAGAAAGATCATTCTTTATTTTTCTCAAGCTCTAGAGCCTTAATTTGCTCCTCCATCAAATCAACCATCGTCACTTCACTCTAACTCTTATACGAGTTCTGTCTCTCTCTCTATTTCACTTTGTATCTGTACTCATATAACGTATAGAGACATAGATTAGTGTATAGTGACAAGCCTTTTTTTTATTTTTCAACCATCTCTCTCTCTCTCCTGGGAAATGACCTCCTATATGTTATATGGAATCGAAATGAACAAATTATCCTTTATCTTTTTTGAGTTTCGTTTAGTTCATTCTCTCTCTCTCTGTCAGTGCAATATGTTTTTTTCTTTCTTTTTTCCATTATTGGCAAACAATAAGCATGATTGTTCAAGAGTTTTGTCTTAAATAGTTATTCAAACTTTTGTTGTTTTTTTTTCTCTTCACATTACTTTACTACCTTGTGTCTTGTTTTGCCATTAATTTATTTTTGGTAATAATCCACTCACATCAGGTTGTAAAATAGAAATATATTGTGAGGACTATTGGTTTTTTTAAAAAAAAAATTCAATTAAAATTCATAATTTATCTAACTTGTCTCAAACTACTATTTGTTTTTTATTTTTATTGTGCCTACAAGTAGCCAAGAGGGGATTTAGTAGACAGTATAAAAATTATTGAGTAATTGAGCTGATTATGGAGACTTGTTTTTTTTTTAAAATTTATTTATTTAAAAAAGTTGATAGATTCATAATTTTTATTCTCTTTGTATTACTTAAGTATACAATAGATAAGGAGAGGAAATTGAGTAGAGTTGATAAAATATACAGTGTGTGTGTGTGTGGGGACGCCTCCATAGTTAAAAAAGGGATGAAGAAGTAGACAATAAATAATGTGGTTAGTAGAGGAAGGATGGAGGCGGTGATTCAGCCTATGTAATGATGATACAACTGGGGCAAATGATCACGACCGATCATCATGAGAGAGAGAGAGAGACTACATAAATATAATCCATAAGTTTAATCTGGATTGAACTTGATGGCTTTTACATTATTATTATTTATATTATGACGGGATGACACAGAGAGAGAGAGTACACACACTCTCAAATTGACACGGGAAACCATTGACATGTAAATACAGGATTTATTTTCATGTTACCTAATCTCTGTATCATATTATATGTACACACAACACATTCTATAATACTTAATTTCATTTACTCTTTTTATGAAATGATGAGTAAGGAGAGAGTGTGTATTATTACATATATTATGATTATGTTTGTTGTAATGAAGATATTTGGTATCCTGTCATGATTATGATTACGATTTTGGTGTTGGCGTGTTGTATCGTTTTAGATTATGATATAACGGATATGTCCCTAACCTTAAATAGTTTTTGAAAGAATTATATTACATTATATCTCTCTACTATCAACAAATTGACTTTGAATGAACGATCTATATCACATGTACAAGCTTTAAAAATTACCTATATGAATAAACTTGGCTAACCCTATTCAACACGAATTATTATTATTATGTGGTGATGGTGGTTCATGATGAGGATGACAGAAGATTGAAGGAAAGCAAACTCTCTCTCTCTTTTTCTCTACAATATAATATTTTTTAATTTATATTTTTGCTCCTCTCCATGTAAATCTACACCATGTGTTTGTGTTTGTAATTTATTTAGATAAGGTTTTTTCTCATCATCAAAAAAAATAGAATGAAGAACTTGTATGATGTATGAACTAGTGTAATAATTTTAATTTTTTAATCCATATTGAAATATGGAATTATATATATTAGTTGTGTAGTGGTGTGGTTGGTGTATATGGGTGTATAAATATGACATGAAAAGTAATTGAGTTGTATAATATATGACGGTTGAATATATACATACATGTACAAGTATGTATAATGTACTCGTACTCGTATGTAACATAAAAATAAAGGGCCATGTTTTTTTTTGTAAATGGGTGGGAATTGAAGATGATAATGTTCGCAATCCTATGAATGATTAATCAGGCACAGAAAAAGTCCTCAGCGTTGTGCTTTGAAGGGTCAATTTAGAGGGAGGGGTTCATTTTATTTGGTCTGTCTCATTTTATCTACATGTTCATTACACACATTATTACTTTTTTTTGAAAAAAAAGTACCAATGGATGAGTCTTGTATTATTTTTATTATAGGGAGAATATAATACTGATATCTACTTATATCATCTTCATATCCTGTACCACAATCGTTTGAACAAAATTAGCTCTTTAAATTTCACATTTGTTTATTTTCTTTCATTTTCAAAATATTTTCCTCATTTTCTTTAATATTAAAGATTCTTAATGAAAAATACTTTGTACAAAGAATTTAAAGTAAATGAAAATAATTTGATGCTGGAACGATTAAAGTTTTTACTTGAAAACTTTCTTTGGAAAGAAACAAAAATAAAAAGTCGATTGAGAGCCCTTTTAATTTTGATCGAGTTTTTATTTGTAGGGGACTGTGTGTGAAATGGAGACAAAATGGAAATGGTTGTAGGACGGACATGATGGTATTGTTTTGAGTAGACTGATTGTTCTTTGTGAAGCTATGAGATGATAATGAGGTTGTGCTAAGATGAACATCATGTGGATTTGATGAGGTTTGACTACACTACAAAATCTAATAGAAAATGAAATGAATTGAGATGGAAAGGGAAGGCACCAAAGGACCAAGTGGAGAGGGGCTATCGCTATCTCTGTACTACAGATACACCGAGAGTACAAAAAAAGGAAGAAGGAGCCGGGATGAGAGAGAGAGTTAGCCTCTGGTTGTAATAGAGATGTTATGTTGGCCCAGCGTGGGATTCTCACCATCAGTGTGGGTCATTCTCGGTGAAATTTTATGGGCAACTCGCTCCAAACTAAATTGATTAAGATTTGATTTCCTCATCTCTTCTCTTCTAACAAATTAGGTCTGGACGAGACACATATGGTTCATGGTCCATGACCATATCACTGTCATGAACTAAAACTTGCTTCCATTTTCCCTTATTATAGTAACTGTGTATGTGTAATAGTAGAGGGTATAGAATTGTGGTCTATATATTATCATCTTGTCTAGCTCCTCCAGTTTATTCTCTCTCTCTCTCTCATTGTTTGTACGTACATACATACAGAGAGAGATTCAAAAAAATCCTCTTGTCAGATAAGTTGTAATATAGTAGGCGGGAATATATATAGCTGCGTGGTCTATCTCTAGCTTGAGGGTCAACATTATCTATCCTATTCTATTGGACATCATCAACCATCAACATAATTGATTGGGGGGGGGGGGGTTCAGTGTGCTCATATTGGTTTAAATTTTGAACAATGTGAATGCCAGCTGAGGAAGTGTACACACACAACAAACATTATTACTAAATAGATTATCTATATATGTAGCATAACAAAGAGTTTGAAATTCTTCTCTCCGTTTTTTCAATGAAATATGCTCACACTTTTAACTGAGACAGTCTTGATATTTTATATGGGTTCTACTCTACTCCTAGTCATCCCAGTCGTCGTCTCGTCTGTCTCAATTCCACTCGTCAAAGCCAAAGCCAAACATTTGTTTGTTTATTTATTTATTTATTACGTTTTCAGGCAAAACTTTAAAGAATATACATGTACATGCATGTATGAGAAGGTAGTTTTATATATAAAAAATAAATATGTACTCGTACATTGTCCAACAATTAACTTTTGAAGAGAAACCTATAAAATATATATTGAAATATTCCAATAAAAATTTGTTATTTATGGAATTCTTTCTCTCTATTCTTTCCAACATGGCCACTCATCAATGATGGTTTGTTGAAAGGTCTTTTTTTTCTCTGTATTTTTTTACATTATAATATATTAATATGAAGAGAATTGAGAATTTGAAGGTTTTTTTTAAAAAAAATGGAAGGATGATCATTTTCAAGAGGAAAAAACGGAAGACGTCAGTCTTATTCTTTTGAGAATTTGTAATTTTTTCTCTGTCTCTCTCTCTCTCTCTTTAAGAAAGTCTCATAAAGAAAGTGAATAATAAAAAGTCTTGTGCCCCCCTGGACACTGATCAATTACTCAAAAAAAAAGTTTCTCCAGAGTTTAGTAGTGGAGCATCATGAAATGAAGGGGATGGTTAGACATTATGCAATGAGTAAGAGTGTGCACATTGTTAGTGTATGTGGGGATTATGTTATATAAGGAGAAGATTAATTGAGGGTAAAGGGAAGAGAAGATGAAGACGGGAATAAGGGTAATATGAGGAGAGAGAGAGGATGAGGATATGAGAAAATGGAAGAGGGTGATTTTGGATTGGGCGATGATATGACAGTGATATATCCTTCCATTAAAAACACATCGGTTGGTTATGTTTTACGTGGATGACTGGGACTGACTGTATGTGTGTGTGTGTAGTTTGTATATTTTGTGTTTGTTGAATCGCCGTTTGGATGTCTGACCATGGCTTTTCATGTTTGCCTGTGAGGTTGATGATGATGATGATGTGATGGCAGTGTGATGAGTATAGTTTCGTGTGAGAGCAAATAGACAAGAAAGGAAATCTCTCAAGTTCAAACAGGATTCGTCGGAAATCAATAACCTAACCTATATCAAAATATTTGCATTCGCCCATTAAAAATTTTGTATACTTTATGCATACATCTATAATAATATTTTATACGCAAATGTGTGTTTGAAGTAGACAAGCGTTTCCGAAATATAAAATAACGCCACTGTACCCTTCTACTGAGAATACATAATATTCTGTATAATATTCATATTATCATAGACTATCTCTATAAGTTACATATAGAGAAGGAGAAAAAAAGAGAATAATTTTTGAATCATGTACATGACTCTTGACGATGGCACTAATAATCAAGTATCGGTAAAGAACGGCGTCCAAAAGTCAGATAATAAAGTTTATGCTTGACTCTTCGCATTTATTACATAAGAATAACATACGATTTGTGTTCCCTGACAAATCGCTCTTCTATATTATGGCTTCGCCTCTCTACCTTTCCTTTTGGCTTTGTGTGTGATCTCACTTATACTCTTTGGGCTGTATAAGAAAACACACCTATTTGTAAGACTTCTTGTTCTTTCTCCACCGCCAACAACTACAGATAGACAAGGCAAAAAAAACTCCATCCCATAAATATATGATGTAATATATTATAAATTCTCTCTCTCTCTCATAGAGTGCAAAAGTAATGGAGCAAATATTCTGTGGATTTTTCATCTTCCATCATGATGAGAGATAGAGTTTAAATTGTGTGGAGGAGGGGGGAGATAATGATGAGGTTGATTTTTTATTTTATTATTATGACGACTTTTTCAGATCCATTGTATTTTACAGATATTTTATACAACTCATCATAACATAAAAATTTAGTTTTGTGTACACAACTCTTACATACAGATAGAATTTTCTCTCTCTCTCTCTCTCTCTCTCTCTTGGTCTTTGAACGTTTCTTTGTCAGATCTCTTGTGTACAGATATAGAATATATGGTGGTGAGCATGTTTTAAAATCATTTGCATGTACCTATGTATGTATACTCATCTACAATTTACATTTCCATGTTCACACACTCACACCATACATTCATTCATTTGGTTAGCGTCTCACTTGATCTTTGTTCCCTTTTTTGACCGAACAGTTTCAACTTCTTTGTCTCTACGGATTTGTCTCCCCTCCTCTCTTTATTTTTTTTCATTGTAATAACTTTATGGGAAATATTATAAAAAATTTACTTCATGTAAATTAAATGTTATTAGCCCTGTTTAAAATTTAAAATTAAATTATTAGTTTGTACAAAATTTTTGTGACAATTATCTGCCATTTGTAGGTGATTAATTTAATGATTAAATTATAAGAAAGAAATTAGGAAAGTTAGATTTAGCAAATAAATATGCAAGGGTTCTAAGAACTTCTAAGAGACTTGCATCATGAGCCGCTTGACTGGTAAAGTGAAAGCATTTTGTACATGAAGCATGACAAATTTTCACCCTCCTCGTACTCCTCCACCTTCCTTCCCTTTCCTTTTAGTTTTGAACTTGAACTTTCAGAGAATGTTGCTGTCAAAAATAAATAAATTTTTTCT
The DNA here is from genome assembly GCA_034700945.1 of Arrhopalites spinosus. NCBI lineage: Eukaryota > Metazoa > Arthropoda > Collembola > Symphypleona > Arrhopalitidae > Arrhopalites > Arrhopalites spinosus. The sequence continues at coordinate 22,831 of JAQIVZ010001252.1, forward strand.
CTCTCTCTCTCTCTCTCTCTCTCTCTCTCTCTCTCTCATACTTTCCTTAATCTTCGTTTCGTTTATGACTCGACTGAGCATAATTTAGTTCATTTTTTTTGAGCTATAAAGAATTAAAATTAATTTTTTTAGAATGATTCTTTAGTAAAAAAAATTCTTTGGGTTGTCCAAATTATAAATAATTTTATTTGGGCAAGATCAATTTAGTCGATACCTTATACATTTAAATGAAGGAAAAGAAGATAGGAAAAAAAGTATAGAGTATTAAAAATAGTTGAATGGTTAATTGTGTTGAGTAGAAATTTTTATGCTAATGGTAATAGTATAGGTAATAATAATAAAATGATTCAGAAATTATTTTCCCTTTGTTCATATTCTTCTAAAGAAATGATGGAGGACAGATGAAGGTTTAGATTGCATGATGTGTGTACAGTATAACTCGTTCAACTAAAGAATTTGTGAGGACTAATTCATGTAGAATAATAATTAAGCGGAAGAATATTATGATGATGAGGGTTGATATACATTTATTATAATTATTATAGCAAAAGCTAAAAACATTTATTTTTTTAAAGAATGAATGTACACAACACATAACATGTAATAGTCACTATTAAACTTATTTGTCTTATATAAATAACATACAGACATATATATTCTATATAATATATAAAAAGTAGTAAAGGTACTGAGTCATGATGATAATGTTAAAGTTGAGCATTTAAAATTTCTTGGATTGTGAGAGCATGTCTACACATGTATATAACCTTACCTAGAATATAATATAATAGTTTTAAAGATATTGAAAAGAGAGGAGGAGGCTAGAATGATGATGATGATGATGGGGAGAATGGATACGAAGAATATATATCATGTACAATAGTACATGTCAGTTAAATTTAGACGACATTTGCATTAATTGATGATATTTTCTTATGAGGATATAGTATCTGGGGTAATAATTAAGGGTCATTCATGAAATATTTATAACTTTTGTGAGTCTTGTAAGATATCATGTATTTTCATTGTATTTTCATTCCATCCTCAAAACGGATGATGATGATGGTTAAGGCTGGCTCTCTCTTAACATTAGTTATGACTCTGACATGAAACATTCAAAGAAGAGAGAGAGAGCTTTATGCTCTTAAATTCTCTCTGATATGTTGTAATATAAATAAGCTTGTCTTTTTTTGAATCATGAGAGTAGTAGTACAGATATAAACATATAGACACAATACGTGTACGACGTACGTAGAGACGATGCAAGACAAAAAGAGCTAAAAAGAAGAAGAGAAGGGCAGGTAAGAAAAAAAATAAGGTAGTGTATTATTGTACACAAGTAGGATGGTGGGATGTGTCGTTACTTTTAATGTGTCCGACTTGGTGTTTGGTGTATAGCTTAATGACGTTGAATACTTTTACTTACATTATATTCTCTCTCTCTCTCTCTCTCTCTCTAGTTGTCCATACCCAGCCATATTACATTCTCGCTCTAGTATTTTAACTATGGTGAGAACTACCTGTATGAATTTTACCTTTTTTTAACATTGTTTGGTGCACATGAATATAGAAACTAAAATACAAAAAACCAAAACTAAAAAACTATTTAGTCACAATTGTCTAAAGGGAACTTATCTAGAGATAGTTACACGGGTTGCTTAGTTTTATAACTAATATTTATAATAATATCCCATGTATCTGAAGAATATTATTTGGCATGAGCTCAACCAACCATTTTTCATAACTATACAGATACAGACTGTTTATATATAAACATAGTACACTACATGAAAATAAATATAAAATGATGCTTCCTCTCTCTCAAGGGTGTATCTGTACAAGAGCAAGAGGAAAGAACAAGACTATAATAATAATCTACATTATACTTCACATTATATTTTAATGCTTCCCTTCATTCCAGCAGACTGACTATGGACTCATCACGTCTTTGGTCTAAAGTCAAGCTTTTTTAGTGTCTCATGCATATATTAATAGAAACATGGTTCTCCTTTTTTTCTCCTCTCTCTCTCTCTCTCTCTCTCTCTCTCGTGATTATGTATCGTATAATATAATATATATATATTGTACTTATTATATACATTGTAATGGAAGAAGCATTAAAGATTGTGTTCTTTTCCATCATGAATGTCTTTCCATGAACATTTGCTCATGTGTCTTGGTTTCGTTTTGGTTCGCTGCTGCGCGGAGAGTAGAGCTATAACTATGGAGAAGAAGAAGAGAGAGAGATATATACTAAAAATGAAACAAGAAGAAAGATTGTGAACACACAGACTAACATCATCAACAACACCAAAAGACAGAGGCAAAAATCCTATGGACTATAGAAAACCGACACAGACACACTCACTCTCTCTCTCTGGAGAGATGAAAGGACGGAAAGGATACAATGTAATTATTTTAGACTCAACCCCATGGTTTTATGATCAAAGTATATTATATATAACTTAACTGATGGACTCACAGTTTCATTCTATAATCCCCCCCCCCTTATGATCTATTACACTTTTACGGACTCTAGTCTTTGCCCGCCTGCCATTGCCAACCAATTCTTTGTATGTGCAATGTATACTTACACTTGGGTATACTTGTAATTCTTTACTTGTTTTTTTTAATGTTATATTATATTAGCCAAGCTTTTTTAGCTACCAAATTAGCTATTGCGAATATTATATTATAACATGTTGATGTTGAATGGAGGTACTTGACGCCGGATGCGCTCATGGATATTAATGGTTCTTAATATCTCCCTTTAGACTGAGTAACTTGTTGAGCGGTTTTTTTTAGTCATGGAGGAGGGTGTTATGCTTCAAGTTATGTAATTATATGAGGAATTCCTTTGCTATTGGTGGAACATATTGGAGACTCATAAAATGTGCACAATCTGCCATGTTTTTATTCCTCCACAAAAAAAAGGATATTCACATTGTATATTATTATTTTTTTTGTTCCCCTGTCTCTCTCTCTCTTAAAACTTTTTATTGTAAAAGAAGAAGGTTATGTAGTTGGAATTTATCATAAAAAACAAGACAAAAAAAAGTGTGTAGGTGCGGGTTTCTTTGTTCAAAATATTTTTATGTAGATATTGCAATAAAAAAAATTGAAAAGAAATGAAGACAGGGGGGGGGGGCGAGGGTTTTACTGAATATTTTTGGGTATTTTGTATTAAAATTTTATATGATACATTGTTAAGGACAATTCATATCTATAGAGAGGATTGTAGGTATGGGAAAATGAAAGTGAACTGACACAAGGTCAGTCTTGAGTACTTAATCTTTATGAGTAGAAATTTTGATTTAAATTAGTTCCCCCTTTTTCATATAAAATGTTCGTTGTCTATTACGAGTATAAAGACAATATTACTGGATAAATGTAATAGTATAGATTAGAATGGTGGAAAATTGGGGAAAAAGGTTAATAGTAATAATTATATTATTATTTAAGTTATTGTTACAATATGAGATATCTATTCTTATCTCCCATTAAAAGGGGAGCGTAGGAGGTAGGCTATTATCTGTAGAGGAAGAGGAGGAGGAAGACTAGGGGTCACTTTGAAGATTCATCGGTGTTCTCTCTGTCAGTGGCCGTACTGACAGTTAAGTGTTACACAAAAAGGAAAGAAAGTAGACCCCCCCAACTTTCTCATCTCTCTCTCTCTCTTTATCTCTCTTGAGTGTTGTATCCTCAAAAGGAACAAAATAAATGGTTTGACAAGGTTATGGTGAATAAGAGGACTTGACTTGGGGCTTGTGCTGGGAGTTAAATGTTTTTGTGCTATATTAGACTCTCTCTCTCTCTTTGTGTATGAGTGACTAAGAGTTGGTTTATATATAAAGAGAAGAGAGTTAGAAAGCGAAAGGCTAGCCAATTACAGGAGATAGGAATTTGTTTGACTGGGCCAGTCACTGGACTATGAAAATGTAATGATGGGGTAGTGGGTATGGGCATGTATGAAAGATTTTTTTTTTGTTTGGCGGTTGGTTGGTTACATTTCACTCCACTTGTATAGATCTGTATTCTTTGTACAATATCTCTCTCTATAGGTTTCATTCAGTCGTCTATCATATGGCATGGCCCTATGAAATTGTTTTTTTTTAAAGTTCATAGTGATCCCCATCCCGTCGTCGTCATCATCATTGACGTCGAGAGTCTTATAAGGGAACAAGTAGGAGACTTTTTATGTAGAAAAAAATATAAAGGTAAAACTTTGTGAAGGATATAAAAGTTTGTTCAATTTGTAATGTTACAGGATAGCCAATGGATTTTTCTAGGATTTAACATGAAAAATCTTTTTCTTCTTAAATAGAATTATACATAAGTACAAGTATAGATACACCACACTTACTTTTGCATAGAGTGTCGGCATAGTCTAAGCAATATGTGGAGAAGAAAAAAAAATATTTAAAGATAAGTTTAAGACTATATATAAGATTGTATATGATCTTATTAACAGGATTTTTTTTAAGAATCCTTATGTACATGTATTACATTAGTATAGAAGTAATGATCATAATAAGGTTTTTTTTTCTCGTCTTCATTTTTTTTCTCTTGTCTATATTTCAACGTTGGAAAACATAATGTAAGAATATAAGTACAGATATGTCTTGTGGCTTTAATGTGTTGTTGTTGTTATATTGGATATAAGTAGAATGGAATGGACAAGGTGCACGCATTCAAGTAAGGAAGTAGAGAGTGAGAGAGTGTGTGTATAAAAGAAGGGGGGAAAAAGTGATCATTTTCGGAGAGTTGGAGGAATTTGTTCAGAGGTAAAGAAGTAGAAAGATATTAGCGGCCTGGTCATAAATTTACTCGCAAATAAAAGATACATGAATTGAAAATCCACGCCCCTCTCAACCTTTCTTCTTCTACTTACAACTACATGTGTTTCTCTTATGGGATTTTTTTAAGGGAATAACTAGAAGCTCGTGTGTATTGTTCCCTTTTTTTGATAATACATAGCTATACATTCATGTATGTCAGTATAGGTAAAATATTTCTATTTCATGTTCCATATCCTTTCCTTATGTAATATTTACTTGATAGAGGAGCCCCTCTTGGCCCTTCTCTGTAAAAAAATTGTATATTTCCAGTTGAAAATGGTTTACCTCTCTATATATTGTTGTGTGTTGTGTTATTGTATTTTTGTGTATCAAGACACACACACACACCCCACTCAGTCACTTGCCACTACCACCCGAGAGAGAGAGAGAGCTGAGTTTTTGGATAATAATTTATTCTTAAACAAAGGAAGAAATGAGCAATCAATTATTATTTTTCCTGGCTCAATATAAAACAAATTAACCTTTTTTTTCTTCTTACTCTAATCACGATTTGCCGTGCATTACATCCTCAAGTTGGAGTCTAACTTGTGAGAGACTCCAATCCACTCTTGTGATGTCCTTAAACGTTTATTTTTTATTTTTTTTGTGTGTAAGCATGGGGCTTGAAATAAAATGTAAACATTGCTAAAGGGGCCACTCACTCAGTCACTCCATTTTTAGGCATCTCATTTAAATGTAATCTCTTACTTTATTCTCAATTGAAAATACATTTTCATTTTGTTCTTATAATCTATAAAGTACAAATACAGTCTGTACATACAGTCAAGCGTGTATAAAGCTAATAAAGTTGTGTAGTAAACTTTATTATTGTACTTTTTTGGAATTATTAATTTCATTTTATTGTGTTTAAAATTTTTAACCTTGTTTTTTAAGTTGACTGAGAAGGTTAAGTAAATTTTAATATTTTTCTTTATTGTATTTTTCTTTATATTATAAGTAAGGCTAGGCTACAATAATGGCTAATTTTCTGTGGAGGCTTTAGTGAGCAATTAATATGGTGGGTTAATGATCAAATAATAAAAAAAAATATTGTCTTGATAAGAATTTAACTTGAAATTTTGTGCACGTAAGAAAGTAATTAAGAGGAGGAGGAGTACACACACAAATACATAGTAAGTATAGTATTGCTGACGTACCAAACAAGATTTTTATTGTATACATAAGAGAGAGAGAGAGAGAAATTAGTTATTGCTAAATCAGAGTTTTATTGAAGGCCATTAAAAAAAAGTTATGAAAGTAAAGTAAAATAGTTAAAAAAAATAAAAAGATAAAAATTAAATGAACGAGTTAACTTGCATGTCTACAATTATTGTAAATCTGATTAATCTCTTTGATTATTAACTTACTACTACTCTGTTTGCTATCGTAGAGATATATTTGTTTCCGGAAAACAATAAATTGAAGTTTTGTAAGTTAAGGATATAGAAAATTAAATCTAGTTAGACAATTACATAAATAATAGTACAAATAATATAAAATGCATAAATTTTATTGATGTTAGATGAGGAGATAAGAGTCTACTCTCATACTATGAGAAAAAAAAGCGCGTCTACTTTGTACAACTGAGCATTTAGTTTTTTTTAGTGTAAACATGTTCTCACATTTCAAAAAGGAAATTACCGACAAACGACTTGAATGGAGAGTGAGAGCGAGAGTTACGAGTAGTATCGATACATAAAAATATGACATAATTATTGAGAGATATGTCATTCACTTGTTAAAGAAGTTGTATAGACAAAAAAATAATAATAATAGTATTTTTTTTGTCTCATTTTATTTCTATTCAATGTATTAGGCTAAGGGTCACGTATTGAATTGAACTGTTAATATTAAATGTAATAGACTTGGGTTACATAATAGAAAAGAGTACGAGTCTCTTTATTGACTTGTGTGTGTATCGTGTGTACACATTGGTGATTGGTTGACAGGGATGAAGTCATCATCATTGAAAAGAAATATATATAAATATTATATTAACTATATTCATTCCATTCGTCATGATGGAACACAGGAAGATAAAAGTTTGGCAATACGTGACATCCTATCCAATTTAATTACTTGACTTGTCGGCTTGACTTTGGGGTTGACGCTTTGAATTAATTTTCTGTTTGACTCTCACGGGGGTCAAATCTTGGACCATTATTATTTAAAAAAAAATGTTTTTTTTTTGACAAATAAGATGCTGAGAATGTTTATGCTTCTCTTGAACAAACATTTCACATTTTGAATATCCTTATAGAATCCCCACACATTTGTATTAGTACTCGTACCTGTATGAGTATTTTTTACATGGGGAGAATAATGACTATGTGTTTAATACGTATTGGTATTTAGTTTATATGAGGGATATGAGGTGCTGTATGAGGAATAGGGCAATTACAGGACAACTTACGATGGAGGTTACAACGGTGGTGATGATGAATATGACGAGGATAGCCAAGATGCTCAAAAAATCTTTCTCGTCGATAAAAGAAGACGAAGGAATGAGTGAGCTGTAGTTTTTGTGTACTTTTTTCCTCTCTCTCTCTCTCTCTTGGTAAAAAGGAAAAAAAAATCTTTGTGGACTCGTATGGAGTAAGGTATAAGGAGAACTCATAAAAAAGATTTTTATAACGGCACGAAGCTTTATTTGATTTCGTCTGGTTCTTTTTATGACCATTGTTTTCCGACATTGCATTGCATTAAAAATTGTGCCTTCTTCCATGTACCAATGGAGGAGGATCTATATACAGAATGTTATGTAGGGAATATATTGGGACATTTTAATGCATTCCCGGTATGCAACTTAATCTTTTTCTATTTCTAATAGTTTACTTGTACTCCTCTTTACAAGAAATATGTTCAAGAGAAGGAAAAAATAAAAAATATAGTTAGTGTGATGATATTTGGGGAAGATGAACATTTGTAACATGGTTTGTACAGAAGAGATACTCTATTATACATATTCATTTCAGTTTTTTCCATGCAACAAGGGAAGAATATGTAAGGGCTGTTTTTTTCTTTTGGAAGGGGATATATCAGGAATGAGTAGAATGGCAGGTGGAAAGAATATTATCTTGACACTCATAACATGTAAGTATAATGTACTATATAATAGTTGGGTGAGTTCTTCACCTCTCTCTTGGAAAAAGGTACTTACTGTGTAACCACATACTAAGGTAATAATATTAGAGAGAGACTTCTTATTTTCAAATATTGGCTCTGGCAATATTTCATTCAAGTGACTTATAGTGTTAGAAAAGAACAAGGGGAGAAAAATTTTCACCATATAGTTTTTAAATGATCTTGAACCCCATATAATATTGGGTATGGGTCTCATCATCATTTTTTTTGTGTGTGTGTGATTCAAACATTTCATTCTGCATCCTTTTATCCTTTATCATCTTAATATTTAATACTTTTTGAGGAGGATTAAGAGCCAAGAGGAGGCAAAAAAATAATAAGTTGGAGTTGGAGTCTACTCGACCGATCTCATATTCTTAGCAATTTCATTGCCAACAAAAATATAGTCAATAGCCTCTCTCATAATCTATTGGGACTTATGAGCCATTAAATGAAATTATTTGAAAATTTGTTTTGCACACAAAGACTGTCACGTAAGTTGTGTACATACAGATTCATATTAACAAAAAAAATGTACAGATATGTACAATATAATGTCTTCTAGGTCAAGAAAAAGAGATACATGGAGACAATGTTTCTTATGTATATAATGTAACGAAGAAAATATAAATTTGTAATAAATAACCATCGTTTGTCGATTCAAGTTTATTGAGAGAGAGAGAGAGAGAGAGAGAGAAGAACTATGATATACAAGGAGGAATAATAATGTGGTTTAAATATTGATTTTTATGACGGCATCTGCCCATTTCTGGACACTAAGGAGGATGAAGAGAGAGAGAAGAGAGCAAAGTTCCTATTATATTTCTATTGTAATAAGCTATAATATGTAATGTATCTGCTTTAGTTATTTTGTTTAGCAATTGGAATGTTACCTTTGATATAATGGTCAGATAGATCTAGTGAGGAACTTATTATTTCTTACAGGACAGGTAGACAGTGAGCATCTGAAGAAGAGGAGACAAGGCGGTAGAGTACCTACTACATACTACAGATACATATTTAATATGTAATATATACTCAATGTATTTTGTATATCTTCCATAGCAAGTTTTCATCTTAAATATAGCCCCACTTGTAGCTTTAGTACATGTTGAATAGAGACTAGAGAAGCATTAATGTTGAGGTGAGATAGAGGAGAGAGAGAGAGAGAATTCATTTGTGTGTGTAGTTAAAAAAAAGTTGGGGTATCTTTTTAATGTTACATTACATTATTACTTTTTGGTATGCTCATGAAGATTAGTCTACTCTACCTGCCTGGCAATTGCTTGGCTATATACGACGAGACCATTCTCACAAATTATTTATTTCGATGGTCAGATTGGTTCAGAAAAGGATGAACGAGAGAGAGAGAATGGGGTTTTGAGCCGCTGAGTAAATGTTTCCATTACATTTACTCATCATATTTTTCTCTCTCGACTTTTATTTGCATTTAGGAGACGACTCCATGTGTGTACACACACATAGAGAGAGAGAGAGATACATATCCCCTGTCTATTGGATGATGAAGGAAGATGGAGAGAGAAAAGTAAAACATGTAGCGCAAGTACAAGAAAGGGACGGGATTTTGAGATGATGATCATCATCATCATCCTTCTCTCGCTCTCTCAATGTTGATGAGAATTGAAGAGAGGAGTGAGGGTATCGAAAGATTTTATTGGCGAACATTATTTTGAATGGGAGGCTGTGGAATTTATTGATATGATATTCTCATTATAGTCTTGTTAGCCTTGATACATTGTCCATCCATTTTATTCTTCTTTTTATATTTCCTCTCTCCCCTCCCCTCCTCTTTTGTGGTTCAAAGGCTATCTCTCTTCTAGTAGTATAGTCAATGTGATTGGAGGGTCTATGTTAGTCATGACTAACATTTATTGAGACGACAAGAAAAATATTCTTATGGTTGTAGTTTAAATAATATTTAATGTTATATACAGATACGTATTTAGTATATATGGGCAGATACTCTTTATAAGTTACTGATTATACACGTTGATTACATTAGTCTCCATATACTTTGGCTAAGTTTGCTTATAATATATGAATATTACATGGAGATGGGACCATCTTAATTATTCAATATATAATATCCACCTCTATACTTTATATGTACACAGGTATGGAGGTGTATGTACAATTTTTTTTGTTCAACTGTGAGAGATGTAGACCTGGATTTTTGTGCACAATGTTAAAATAACTATTTGCTGAGTACAATGCCTTTTATTATTTTTATTTTTATTATATCTCCATGTGTACATTTACACGTAATTTACATTAGCCCATGACTCCCCCTTCTTGCCCTGTGTAATGAGTTAGTCATTAATTTGTTTATAAATAAAAATTTATGGACAATATTCTCCAATGGGTTGAACTGAACACCATTGTTAAAAGTTTGAAACGAGAAAATTGTCCTTTTATATTATAAAAATGTATTTCAATATATTGGAATACAATTTTAAAGGGGTTAAAGGTAATTAATAATAATGATGATTTGTCTTTAGCCTTCTTCATTTTCTTTTTTCTACATAGTAACAATATAATAATATTTTGTGTGTGTGTGTACAATTTGAAGCCTGCCTGTGGTTTAATTGCAATTTTTTTTGTCGTCGTCCAGGATATGACATGCCCTCCAGGTAGAAAGATAGAGCGTCTCTTGACTCTTGTTATATATTTGTTTGTAGATTGTGAGTTGTGAGTGTTTGAGATTATAAAGAGAGTTAAGAAAAGTGTACACTTGTTTAAGGAGGAGGAGGGGTGAAATATAATGTGTAATGTAAGGTAAATGTAGTGCTAATGTATGGAAACAAGTAATAATAATCATGCTTATGATGATAGCCATTAGTAGAGGAATATGCTTGACGTATGATTTAATATTGTCCAAGACAAATTGGAGTTTATTCAAAGTGACAAAGAATGATTAGCTTGGATATCCACCCCCCTCTTTATTCCACTCTCCTCTCTCTCTCTCTCTTAGTAGTGGTGGTTGTTGTTGTTGTTTGGTTGATTTCAGTGGAGAAAATCATCAGCCTGCCGTCGGCTTTTTTCCGCTCACCCCCTTCATTTCAAGCGAGTAACAAGGTGTACTTGGCACCTGTGAATAATTTTACTTATTAATTCTATGCACACCTTTATTTCCGTACGTACATGTTTTAGAGTATGCCTCTATCATGAAGGCACGCTAACGATGAGCATTTCCCCTTTATGAATATGGAAAAAAGGATGAGGATGATATAAGTTGTTGTTGGATGTATGTACTTGGATGAGATAAAGGCTATTGATTATAACGGAGTGTACATTATAAAACATATGAATTGCACTTTGCTTTTACTCCTTAGTCGACGAACATACACAAAAAAAGTTAATTGGGATTTACTTGATTCGTTCTTCAATTCACTTTATTTGAAAAGGCGTACTTGTACATTAATGTATGAGAGAGGAAGATAGATGGGAAGATATAAAGACCCGTGTGCAGTTTACTGGGAGTTTTTTTTTCTGTCTCTCTACATGTTACAACATGTCTGTTGTTGTTATTGTTGTTGTTTTGTTTTTTATACACATCTTTTGTCTCAACTATTTAGTATTTATGCAGCTACCAAATAAATGATAATCGTAATCATAATTTTGTCTTCACCAAACCCAAATCTACATTAAAACAAGAAAGGCAATACAATTTTTTAATCACAGGAGCTCCGTTTCAAAGGAGGAGGCATTTTGAAAATTTAACAAGACACACAAACACACGAGCAGGATCTTTATCCGAATAGTCAATTTTCATCGTACACAAGAATTATGAGCTGGATTGGTCATGGGAGGGGATGTATCTGACTGTATGACGACGTTTAGTTTGTGATAGGGATAATTTTTTTTAAAGAAAGAATTTTCTTTTTTAATTTATAGACCTATATAAATGATAGAGGGGTAGGGTGATACTTGTATTCTTTTATATTCATCTTAGAGAGACTCTGCATTTATTTAAACTTCTTAGGGAGGATAGGGAGCAAGAAAATAAGGTAAAAAGGGTATAGAGCCGGTTTAAGAAAAGAAGAAAAGCTTCTGAATAATCTCATAAAATTATAATTACATCATCATACTCATAAAAAACACTCTCAACTTAACAATACTCACACAGGGAGATAGAGAACATTACCAGTGAATTTATAATGGAAGAACGATTAAGTTTTTTTTATTTTTCTCTCTCTCTCTCTTGAATCTTGTTGTGTTGTAAGATATTTAAAAAGAAAAAAAAACTTGTCTCGTTTTGACTGTGCGCACTTGAATTTAAATCATCAAATCAAAAGTTGATTCATGAGATTTAATTACATTCAAGAGTTGGGTTTTATTGGGATTATACTTGCAAATACTTAAATAGGATGAATATATAAATGAATATTATTGTCTAAAATTTAGATTTGTACATTACAAGTCTGTATACATATGTATATCCTTTATTACAGCTTTGATCAATTTTTGTACAGTGTGTCTCTTTACAGATATTAATTTTTTTTTTGTTTTGGTTTGATGTATTTAGTTAGGAGAGTATTTACCAGATAGTTGTGTGGAAAAAAAATATAGTCATGGATTTTTTGGTGGTACAACTACAAGTGGTCCTAGCGTGACAAAGATACATGGAGGAATATAAAAAGTGTACAGTTTTTCAGTCTTCCATGTTGAGGGTCCGCCTACTCTACTTGAGAAATGGTGGAATTTCATCGACTTTGACTCCTTCTCTTTTATTCTTCTCCTTGTTACCCTTTTCTTCATGATGCAAATGTAGCAAAAAAAATAGGAGAGAGAGAGGGGATTGATTGTAGTGGAAAAATTTGATTGCGCTGGTCTTTATATTATGCCATTATATATGAAAGAGGAGGAGGAGAAAGAGAGAGAGAGAGAAGAAAAAGTAAGAATTCGATTATAACAAATTATAATTGAGAAGAGAATTTGATTAATTAGAAGTACTTGGTTGTTGTAATGACTTGGGTGTATCCTGTCTATGATGTGCACACGAGCTCATTTATACCTGGTACTCCTGCTCCATGACTATCTGTATTCCCCCCCCCCTCTGTCTCTCTCATTGATGTTTAGTTTTTTTCCCTCTTCTTCTTGTCCAGCCACTAGCCCTCAATGGATGTAGGAACGCCGATGGGAGCAATAATTTTATATGACAATCTCATTAGGCAAGTCAGCGGACTCTTGTACATGTGTTTGTGTTGTGTAGTGTAGAGGGGACCAAGACCAAGGGTAATTCGTCTATATGTATACTATGGACGTCGTAGGTTGTTGCATTGACTTTTTTTTTGAAATGTGAGCACACATGAAATGTGTGTTTGTATGTGGATAAAAGATGAGAGGAAAGATTTTTGTATCGCATCATAATATCATGATAATGGTTTTTTTGTTTTTGTATATTTATTTCTTTTTTTCTCCTCGAGCAGAGAAATTATAAAGATGAAGAAAAAGTGTGCTCTCTTCTGTATCTGCTCTGTATTGTTTCTTGAGAGAGAGAGATGAGTTAATGTGTATAAATTGCATTGTAGTGTAGGTTGAATATTATTGCTTTTTTATATATATATCTACACACACACACACATGCATATAATATATTTACGAGAGCAAAATTGATGATGATGCTCTTTTGTTGTGCCTACCTGTGTGAGTGAGTATTTTATGTATGTACACATATAATATTATCAGACTTTGACCAGAGTGTTGTTGGCGTGTGAGTTAATAATGTTAATCGAGAGATGGGAAGAGACAAGTACTTTGGAAATCTAAAAGAAAGAAGAATTAGTTTTTGTGTGTGTGTGCACTCCACACAAGTGCATATTATTAATATTGGATTGGAATTCAAAATGGATAAAGAAGGATGAGAAGGATCTTGGGTTTAGATGGGAAAGAGAGAGAGAGAGAGAAACAGGTCCTGTATTAAAAGTACATTAACATTAGCATTTTTCATGCATATATAAACTATAAATCTAATTATTATTACGTGGATGGAGACAATCGGGTAAAAAAGTGATATTTTTTTTATAATTTATCCTTCATTAATCTCCTTGCCAGCGCTGACATTTCTCAAATTAACACAAGTAAAGTTTTTTCTTCTAATTCACCATGTTCTAGGCATGAAATGTGGACGTCATACATAAATATTAAATTCTAACTAATCATACGTATGTCGAGAGAGAAAGAGAGAGAGGGTGAATATAGTAAAGGATATTACTGATATACCTAATACTTCCCATAGAATTGGGGGTACTGGAAATATATACTACAAGAGTTTAAAAAACTCTTTTGAAAAAAAAGAAGTCTCACCAACTAACGAATATTTTTCT
>JAQIVZ010001253.1:0-37133 GCA_034700945.1 Arrhopalites spinosus
GGCCAAATGCGAACATTTGAAAAACTGGATTTCTTTGGCCAAAAAAACGAAATCCTTGGCCAAAAAAAAATACAGCCATTTTTAAATTCCATGTGCGGACTTGAATTACCTCAAATCAAATTAATTATTTCAAGAGGGAGAAACATTTTAAGAAAATTGTCAAAAGAACCAAAATGGGGGGTTTAAAGGTAGATAATTGAAGTTGAAGGCCATTAAATGACTTCCTGATGCTGTCAACAACCCACAATGTCAATTGTAATTTATTGTCAACAAAATGAAAGTTGGGTACACTTGGAAGATACAATTAAGTTGGCACTAAACCAATTACACTTTATACTAACCACTATGAAAGTACTTTCATAATCAATTCTAATCATCAATTATTTTATTTACGCAAACAAAATAATTGATTCTCTATTTTATTCAATTAAATCAAACATCAATTTTCAATCAAATGGCCAAACAAGGGTTATTACAAACCTCAAAATAATTTCAAAAACAAAATTTTGGTGGAACCCATTCAAACAGCTCCATTATTTTGGAGTTTTTTTTGAAAATATTGAACTCCATTTCTGTTGACGTCATCAACGATACACTTTCTTATATAACAGATTCTAGACATTTTGGAGCATTCGAAGAGACACCAGGGTCCAGGCCTCATTGCTGACTTGATCCAAAATGCTGACAAAGGAAGAAAATCGATTCAATTTCCTTGCTCTTGACTTGACCTCTCGTCTCAATTTTCTCCCAATTAAGGTCAATCTTCTTACCGGGACAATTCAAGGGAAGGAGAGAAAATGGGAGAAGATGGTCTGGAATTTTGTATATTTCTTGGCCATTTTGGATTGGCTCTACATCACCATTCGGTTCCTCCAGTCTATTTTGAATCCAGAATTATTCATCAAACAACATTTTGCTATTCACATGGCAATGATGGTCGGCTATGCTTTCATACTCATTGCCGCCTTCATTTTATTCATCAAAGGGAGTGCCATGAATGTCACAATTTTTAATCTTCTTTTTCTAAATTCTTCTCCCAATCAAGGTAAGGCCTAAAGATGAAATTTTGTTCAGATAAATTAATTGGATTTGTGACAGTTAGAAGGAGCGGGATTTTAAAATATTCTCCTCATGAACTCCTCACATTGGTCTTACCTTTTCTAATGGGCACTACACTTGTGGGTGTCATAATTATTTTGGGTTTGGACCCAAACCGGAAGTTGCTCCTTTTCTCTTCTCTGCCTCCATCATTTCAAAACTCGTACAGTTTTTGCAGTTTTTTTCTAATTGATGCCTACCTGCTGTCATTTTTTGTGGTTGGCGGCTATTTTTTCATCATTGTGGAGCTTCTCTTGTTTGAGAAGTTGGAGGAGAGCCATCTCCACATCAAACTGCGTCTCAGGTACGTCCCCAGAAATTAAAAATGGAATTCAAATTAAATTAAAATATTTTGATTGAAGGAGGGCGGGAAAAATAATTCCAAAGAATTTTGTGAATCTCATTCTGAGAGATTTACGAAATTTATGGCTGGTAATAAAAATGTTCAATGGTGTCCATGCCCCCATCATCTTCATCTTTAAACTCATGACAATTAACGTTACCATCTTCTGCACCGTCTCTGCCATTCTTGAAAATTTGTTCAGTGACCCCTTGATCGTCATTATTAACGCAGTTGTGGCAGTAGATTGTGCCACCATCTATGCAGTAATTTATGAAAAGGCTTTTCAAATTCCTCAAAATTTTGAGTTTATAAAATCCCAGGTCAAAGTCATGATGATGGAGTATGCCTTTGATAAGAAGGAACGGGAGGTGATCAAAAGAAGAGTAGGGTCAATTCCGAATGTGGGGGTCAAGGTCGGGGGGTTTCATACTTTGGAGCGGATGTCCACGATCAATTTTCTTCATTTCTGTATCACTCACATTGCCGCCATTCTGATTGCCTATCGTTAAATTTTAATTAGGATCTCATGATGAGTGTCGTAAATAAAACTGTTGTCCGTAAAACTAGAAATATTTAGTAGTCTTTTAGTTAATTAAAATAATTACTATTTTAAAGCACTGTAAAATCTTCACCACTACTGACTACAATTAATTTTAACAAGGGTTGTCTTCAAGGATCTCACCTTGCCATGCTCAATTTATGATTCAGGTTCATTCTCACACCTGAAAAAAAATAATTAAATGGATACGGCCATGGACCTTAATTAATTGTGACATGAACTTAACATTAATAACTTTTGGATTTGGTTGTAGTAAAATTAAGTGACAAACAAAAAATGGATGGTAAATTAAACTAAACGTACGAAATATAAAGAATAATAAATAACATCAACAAGATTGGCAATCCTTCTTGCCTTCCCACACATTTCTTTCAACTCTGTAAAAATATAATTGCACCATTAGTCTAAATCTTGAACCAGTTTGACAGTCGAGTTTTAATTAAAAGTCTTATAGGGTAAAAATTTGGCGCCAAGCTACTCATATAAATTGTTACACTGAACAACATAAAAGATGTAACATTGCAATTTTTAACAAGGCCCGTACAGCAGTGTACGATCGGAGGAAGCGGAGCCATCACATATTTTTGGCTTATTTCGGGATACATTTTACTAATTTAAGAGTTTTAGTTTAGTCATAAAGAATGCAACAGCACCACAGGCCAGGTCAAGTTTTCACGTCAAAACCCAAACTTTTGACTAAAAAACCAAGCCGGAGCCAAAGTCAAGGTAGTGAGACGCCTTGTGTCATGCCTTAAAAGAAAGAGGGTCAAATTTAGGTTAAATTGGTTCCACTGTCAAAATTTCGTAACGACCGGAACAGTCAGGTCACGGTGGCCAAAGTCAAAATTCAGACTTGGGACAAAATACAAAGTTTGAGCCAAATTAAATTCTGGTTGACCAAATGTAGACAAAATGATTTGCAATGAATTAGCATAAATTTTAAATGCACATTTTACAAATAATGACAAAATGATATAATCTTTTCCCATTTGACTACTTTTAAAATTAATTAATTTTTTTCAATTGAAAGATTACTAGAATGCCATGGGTACTCGTGAGCCCAAAGTTTGAAACCATTTTTAAATTTTTGGTGGTGAAATAAATTTGAATATATTTCCGTGGCAACAAAAGTGTGACGGACAGACAGACAGGCAGACAGAGCGAATACATAAGGGAAGCTCCGCTTCCTAAAAAATAATTAAATAATTTTGCCAAAATAAAATGTATCTCTCCAAGTTTAGCCTAGGTCAAAAAACTGTTGATGGAAAGATAGCTGGGGTTATGGGTCATCAGAAGGACATGTGTCTATATTAAATCAAAATGGGGCAAGTTAAATAGTGGAGCGGTGGACAGATAGTGGGAGATTGGGGCATTCATGGCTCCTCTCATATACGCCCTTCAAGCAAATAATCTGCATAGATTTGCATCAAATGATAAATGATGTCATCCATGTCCAGCGTGCAAAAAATGATGCTGAGGCGTGGAGTTTATCCCACAACTAAATTGCCCATCATCCATATACGGCACTGTACACTCATCCAATTTCATTTTTCCCCTTCTCTTCAATTCAAATCATCGCTTGCGACTCATCTTCCCAAAATTCACTTTTGGCGCCAGGGACTTTTTCAACCAATAAATCTGGTAAGTTTGTAGTACAAATCATTTTTTTAAATCACATTTTGTATGCTCATTGAGGTGTAAATGATTCATATTTTATTTTATTGACGGGATTTTAAATTATGAAAGATGGAGGATGATGAAATGGAGCCTTCGTCTTCCAGTGACCGAGGTCGCACTGTAGCAAATGTTGACCAGGAGGTGAGTTCCAATTAAATTCATTTTAACCCATTTAAAAAATTATCAATTTTATTCAGCGGACACTGACAACTCACAAAGTAATTGGGATGAAAGTGGGAGGTGACGTCACAATTCATGGGGATGCCAACATTCAAATTAATCTTCCCACACCACCCCCAACCCCGCCCAAAACTTGGTTCAATGTTCAAAATCCTGTCGAGTCCTTCTGTGGTCGTCGAGCAGTCCTCGCCGAGCTGCTTTCATCCCTTCAAATAGAGGGCCTCACTGTCCTCTCCCAATTGAAGATAATTAGTGGCCTTGGGGGAGTGGGGAAGACCCAGATGGTGCGACAATTCATTCTCGAAAACAAAAATAGCTACCAAAATATAATTTGGATAAATGCTGCCACCTCCACCACCCTCCATGACGCCTTCCTCAAATTGGGAGACAGACTCAAATTGGCCCTCCTCAATTCCAATGGGAAGCCCAAACCAATGGACGAGATTGTCCAGCAAGTGTACACAATTGTCTGTGAACAAAAAACCCTCGTCATCTTCGACAATGCGGACACCCCCCAAGACATCAAAGCCTTCCTCCCAAATGCCCTCCCACCCAACCAAAAAATCCCATTCATTTTGGCCACCTCTCGCAATCAAAATTGGCTCAACCTCTCCAAAAATGTCATGACCCTCGACGTTTTCACAGACAACGAGAGTGTCCATTTCCTCTTGACTCATTTAAATCTCCCACTAGATGACCTTGCCACTCAGAAAGGGGCCCTCATTCTAGCCAAACTCTTAGGGAAATTACCCCTCGCCCTCCAACAATGCGTGGCCTTCATTCGAGAACAAAATTCAAAATTAAAATTCACAACGACTCAATTCACAATGGAAGACTACGTCTCATTATATGAAACAGAGATGGAGCGTCGTTCCCTTCTAAATTTCCCACCCTTTGAGTGTGACTCCGAAATGACTGTGCTCATAACATGGAATGTCACATTTCAAAAAATCCAAGAGGATGAATTTGGTCCATTGGCCATTCAAATCATTGAAGTTTTATCTTTTCTCTATGCTGACTCCATCCCTGTCCAACTTTTAAGGGCCCTGTTTGAGGACAAGAGGGAGGAGGAGGTCATGGAAGGGCTTGTCCTTCTCGAAAAGTATTCGATGATCACCAATCTGGCTGGTAAAAAAAGTATTTCGATTCATCGTCAAGTTCAGCATGTCATCCTCGTCACCATGAAGGACGGTTTCAAGGCTTCTGGATGGCGAATTTGGGATTTAATCAATTTTTTATTTTCCAAATTGTGGCCGGACAAATATGACAAATTTAATTGCCATTTCAATATTTTAGTCCCAGCCTGTTCCAAATTTTTAGACTCGGTCAAGACATCGGATGAACGATACATTGATTTTCTTAATTGTATGAATAGTTTAACAGACAAATTTAAATTAATTTCAACAGCAGCTCAATTACAATTTATTTATTTGGAACAAAATTTGGGACTCAAATTCAATCAAATTGGCTACCACAATCAAGCTCAATGTCTCCTCAACAAAGTCCTCGATATTCAACGACGCCATTTGGGTCCCCAACACCTAGATACTGTCCAAACAGAACATTATTTGGGTCATGTCAGTTCCCACAAAGGCGATTTCGAGACAGCCCTCGTTTTGTTCAAAAATGTTTTGAAAATTTATCAATCCAATTTTAAACCTGAGCACCCACTCTTAATTAAAATAGAAAGTGATTTAGGGAAACTTTCTTTGGATCAAGGGCATTACGACGAGGCTCTTTCAGTGCTTCAAAAAACAGTGACAATGTCCCTTCAAATCTTCGGAGACCATGACCCTGTGACCCTTGAGGCAGAGTACAATTTATCCATTGTCTTGCTCCGTAAAGGAAAGTTTGAAGAAGCGCATGAATTGTGCCAATCCATTTTTGAAATTCAGAAAAAAATACTTGGGCCAGCGCACCCTGACACGATGAAGTGTCAAAATGTTTTGGGGGTCATTTTGTTGGATTTGGGTCGTTTCAAAGAGGCATGGGAAATGCAGCGGGACTTGTATGAAATGAGAAAAAAACATTTGGGGGAGGAACACCCCGAGACATTGAAGACCCTTAATAATGTCGCCGACTCGTTGAGTGAATTGGGTGAATACGATCAAGCTTTGACTTTATTTGAACAAGTTTCTGATATTTATGCTCGAATTTCCACTCCTGACAATCCCCTGACACTTTTGAATCAAAACAATATTGCCAACATGCTGAGTAAACTCCAGAGATTTGACGAGGCTGTTCTATTGTTCGAGAAAGTTTTGGCCAAAAGGGAACAAGTTTTGGGCAAGGACCATCCAGCCACCCTGTACACTCTCAGTAATTTGGCACGAGTTTTGGAACAACAGGGCAAGTTTGAGGAGGCTCTCAGAGCTGAAGAAACTGTTTTCGAAATGAGACTCAAAACTTTGGGGAAAGATCATTATCGATGCAAAGAGGCCGCCCAAAATGTCGCCAGAATTCGTCTTATTTGTCCATCCAATTAATTTTCATTTTTTAACAAGTTTTGGCAATCTTTTATTTGTTTTGAATATTTTGAAGCTTTATTGTAAAAATAAAAATCATGCCTGACTATTTGTATGACAAGGATATCTAGCATGTACATTTTCCTCCTTCTACAGCGAGGTTGTGGGTATACTTCCGAATGGCCTCCTCCCCTCCAATCGTCTCCCTGCATTTTATAGCCGCCGTCACGCTGAGGTACACCGTGTAATCCATGACTCCTTCAACCAAGTAAAAGTTATTAAAGGCGGCATAATTCAAAATTGTCGACATTCTCACCTGTCCAAGAAAACTCGCCTTGATACTCAGCTGATTTGCTGTAGGCTTCACTGATACTCGTGGGGTGAATAAATTTCTGGTGTTCTTTTTTCACGTAAACCACAGCAGAGCCCCGCCCTGTGTACAGCCATTTGTGGGTGTCACCCACGTAGAAATCGGGGTCAAGTTTTTTCATGTTAATGGGGACTGGTCCCACGGCTTGTGCGCCATCGATCAAGACTAAAATATTGCGTTTTTTCAAGAGTGGTATAATTTTATCGAGGGGAAGGAGGACATTTGGTGCGGATGTGATGTGGTCGATGACAGCTATCTTGATTGGATTTTTTGAATGTTGTTGAAGAAACTGGTCTAGCTTTGACACGAGTTGGTCGTTTGTGATGGGATAAGTGTAATTAAATTCGAGGGTGTTGACCCCTTTGTTGGTGTCCACAATATATTCAATTTGGCTTTGCATGGAAGAGAAAATGGTGGCCAGATAGAGGATTTGGTCACGAGCTTTGAACATGAGGCTCCTCAAGATGGCCATAATACCCGACGTCGTGTTCAAAACCTGAACAAGGTCATCGGCATCGGCCACGCCCATGAACTTGACCAGAATATGAAAAATACAAGAGCATACAATGGCAACATTTTTATTTTCCATTTCCAAAAACAATTAGAGGGCCACTACTCAATTATCAACATTGTCCCTTTTTTGTGGTTCATTTTAAGGGTAAAAAATTGGGAATGGGATGGATTGGATACTATAAAAGCCTGTGAAATATGAATCAAATCAATTAAATCTAAATTTGTGGTTCTCCTGGGTACTCTGGTCCTG
Source organism: Arrhopalites spinosus (assembly GCA_034700945.1). NCBI lineage: Eukaryota > Metazoa > Arthropoda > Collembola > Symphypleona > Arrhopalitidae > Arrhopalites > Arrhopalites spinosus. Next base: position 7,456 of record JAQIVZ010001253.1, read on the forward strand.
GTCATCCAGGAGGACGGGTGGGATTCCAAAAAAAAAACATTTTTTTTGTGTAATAGACATTTTGCTTTTTTAAAGTTGTTCATTTTGTGCTTGTTCATTGGTCATTGAGCAGTACGATGACTTATACCTTTTATCTATAAAATTAACATTGTAGTTTCCAAACTTATTATTTTTTTGTCTACGTACAAAAAGAAATTACACAAAAATAATTAAAATTCATTACACAAAATAATTAAAATCCATTACACAAAATAATTAAAATCCATTACACAAAATAATTAAAATCTATTACACAATATAATTAAAAGTTATATAAGAAAATCAAGATTTCAATTGACAAGAAAATTAAAACCCGCTTTTAAGATCAATTATTTTTTCATGACATGACATAACCCTTTGTTTGTTTGTTGTTTCGCTGGCTATGATGCAAAATGTGTTATCTTGGATTTTAAGGAACTGCAAAATGTCCTATCGACATTTTTCATTATGTAAACTCGCTGGTCTAAAAACAAAACGGTCCATTTGCAATTTTCCCCGCCAGATAACTTGTTCATAATTTTCAACGCAAAGTGTGTGGTGCCACAAGGGAGAAAATGTGCACAGGTTAAATGGCGGGGAAAATGGAGATTGACTTTTTTGCTTGAACACCAGCGAAATGTGCTGTCTCAGATTCTCCTTGAAATCAAAATGCGCCGTATCCATGAAAGTGCAAAGGACTTTTTGCGTCCAACGTCCAGGAAGATGGCGCATTTTGATTTCAAGGTGAATCTGAGATAGCACATTTTACATTTAAGGAAAAATTTAGATAGCACATTTTGCAGTTCCTTAATATTCAACATAACCCATTTTGCTCCGTAGCCAGCTATAATTTTTTTTTTTGAAAATGAGCTCAAACTCATTGCATTGCTTTTAACTACTGTTTTTAGTCTTAAAATATTTTAAATTAAAATAAGTGATGGTCATTTATCGATTTTGTTAGCACATTATTTACTTCGTACCAGAATTTAAATAGCCAAATTAATAATATTTGTTATATTTTAATGTACAAATCGTCACCACGGTGTCTTGTCAGTTTTTCATCCTGGTTCGCGTTTTTTGTTCAATTTTGTTTCGTCCACTTTTCTCCTTTCGAAGACTCTAGCCGTAAATTAAATTGAGGAACAAAAATAATTGTAAAAAGCGTCATTATTGAGAATAGAATGCTGACAACAAAAGAATCTCGGTTCTGTTTATTCACCATCAAACTCCTTTCCAAGTTAAATCTGCTCCCTATTGAGGTGGACACGACTGTGGGAAAGATTCAGATCCAGTCTAAGAAATGGAAATTATTGGTCTGGAAGTTTGAACTGTATGCAGGACTCTTGCATTGCTTCTATATAACTTGTCGACTAATGCAATCTGTCATGGCCCCTGATCTCTTGATCATGGATCATTTTATAGTGCATGTGGTACTCTGTCTTGGAATGTACGCCTTTTATGCCAATGGCTTCATCATCTTCATTCTTCATCCGGATGAGAATATCCAAATCTTCAATCAAACGTTCCAAGACACACGTAATTCTCAAATTAATTAATTCAAACAATTAAAAGTAATTGATAAGGTAAAGTCAAAAGTGGCGGCATAATTTAAAATTAACTTTGTTTACAATTTTTTATAGTTGAGTGGACATTAAGAGGACGGAGGAAGCTGATGAAGTTTGAGTACTCGAAACTGGAACTCGTGACGCTGCTCTTTCCTTTCGTATACTACCAATGCGTCATTCTCTTCATCGGTCTTTTCATAATGGACACAAATAGAGTGTATTTCATGTTCTATGCTCTACCTCTAAAATTACAAAATGATGTCACATTCTGGGCACTCTTTCTCTTTGAAGCTTTCTTTGTGGCCATGTACTTGGCACAAGGTTATTTTGGATTTTTGAGCGAAATGTTCTTTTTCCTCAAGTCTCAGGATAAAATTTTTACATTGGAACGGTATGAGTCCTAGAACATTTAAATTTTGGCGGAATAATTTTGTACATTTTGTACGCTTAGTATTCTAGAAAAGGAGTGTCAAGAAAAGTCACCAAGGACGTGGGCCATTCGGGGTATGGTGAAGGAAATACATAAACTATTCTTCATTCTTCATTCCTTCAACAATGTCTACGCTTACTGTAAGACCCACACAGCACCGTCGCTGAATTTATGAGCGACCAAATATTTAATTGAAAATAGTCAAATTGAAATTAAAAATAATTTTTAAATGTCCGTACTTACATTGTAGGTATATTCGCTTTCAAATTAATGTGCATCACTCTGGGTATCATTTGTTTATATTATGCGATCCGATATTCTTCTACAAGTCCTTTTTCGGGTCTTTTCGCTGCAGCCATTGGCCTTGACTGTATTTTTATATTCACTGTCTTGTATGAAAAAGGTAACATTTTAACTAAATTATTTTTTATTTCAATTTTGCGAAGTGGAAGTAGCGGTGCTTAAAAATTAGTTTTTAGTGACAAAGCTATGATTTTCAGTTAAATTTTAAATATTTTTTATGGGGTTGTTGGTAAAGCCTTTGCAATTCCTGGTAAATTGAGTGACATGAAGAAGAAAATTTCTGAACCAGTGAGCAAAATGGAGAACGAGAATATGAAGAAATGGATGGTAAGACGTGTTCGAGCTGTACCAAATGTTGGGATTCGAGTGGGGAGCTTTTGTCTACTCGACAGGACATCCACACCAACTTTCATTGATTTTGTCACACAAAATATTGTGGGACTTCTTGTCAGCTTCTAAGAACAAAGCAAGGATGGACTCCAATTGGGAAGGACCTGAATGTCAGTAATACTTGGGTCCTCAAAATCCGTCCATCTAACGATCCAACAACAAATTGTGTAGGCTCGAGACGAAGGGGACTCAGTACAAAAATTTCCATGCTTGAAAGAGTCTATCTTTGGAATGAAGCTACAAATAGAATCCATGATGCACAGTTTTTGCTCGGAGGCTGCCACCTTTCACTTTGAAATTTTTTAGCCAATAAAACGTCAAGGATGCACAACTAATCAAAAAAATTGTACTGAGTGCCTTCCTTTGTCCCAAATCTACAAATATATTGTTTAGCGTAGAGTAGTTAAATGTTGTATTATGTTAAATGACAAGAAAAGTCAAATTGTAAGCGTAAGGTTAAAACTACTGATCAGTTATACATTCAACTAGATGATAACCCGTTCAAATTAACGGGGCAGAGTTGTTAGTTTTTAGGTCGAAATCAATTGACCAATATTGTGAACTATGGTTTTGTTTAGCCAACTCTTAGAGTGCATTCACACTATGATCTAAACCATGGTGTCACCCATGGCAACCGAACGGATTTGGCATCAGAAATATTTTACCAACACAAATGACCTCGATTGCCATAGGCAACACCATGGTTTAGATCATAGTGTGAATGCAGTCTAAGGGAGACATTTCTGTTGAAAAAGCACTTTTGGCTGTCACTGGGACCATGACCTCCCAACCCAGTGCAATTATTAACATTAATGTCACCTCAGCCATTTCCCAAACTGGCACGCTCTACATTTTTCCTCACTTGAATATCATGCGTCTGAAATTGGTGAAAATTATATTTAAAAACCCTTTAACCCACCCTCCATCTCATACATTTAAAAAATTAATGTTACCATTTAATTGATTTGAATTGAATTGAATTTATTTTTATTGTTAATCCACAGTAAGGTTACAACTTTTTTCCATAGGATAACATACCTTCATGGTTTCGGGCCTTCTCACCGTAGCAGTTTTTGTTTTGTGAGCAGAGATGCCGTCGTTATATTTAGTGACAATTAACTATCCGTGTCAATAAAATTCGTAAACTATTTCACTCATAAAAAGATATTGCCGAATTAATCCCCCATTTTATTCTATTTTATTTAATTAAATACATTTCAAACTTTCTGTGGTGTTACCTGTATAACCTGCAAATTGACAAGTAACATTCAAAGGCAATTGCATTTTATTTTGCTCCTCTAATTGGACCACGTGATCAATTTATTCTAGGGCGACATGTAAATAAAGTACGGGAGCTATCTTTTTTAATTTCAAACATTTTGCCATTGACATGACTCGCAGTTTATTTAAAATGGCTTCTCATGAATTAGTGGGTCCATATTTAATTAAAATTGAATTGTTTCATTCGGATTAATTCCACCCTTGAAAATTATGGTCCATGCCATTCGTTCAGAATTAAAGCCAATCTCAGGCACGCCATTTTTGTCTATGCAAATTCCCCCACCAGCTTTACCCATCCGAGTTCTCATGAAGGTCAGCCCATTTTCTATGGCCTCTTTTGCACTTTCATCTGGAACAAAAGATTAAATTTGAATATTTATTTAAATCTCCCGCCTTCTTTTCTTACTTTTACCACACCCCTCCACGATTCTTCTAGCAAGGCAGCATTTAGTAATACTTTCCCCATGTCCAGTACACGAGGTAGCTCCCTCTGTATTGTCACTGTATGCCCCACATCCCGCCAATGGGCTGTCGCCAACTCTCCCAGGTCTCTTCCCGGTAATCCCGCCTGATGACGTTCCCGCTGAAAAAAGGCCGTAACGATCCAGTGCAACACAGCCGATCGTATCATGAGCGTAATTTGGTCGTTCAGAAAAATTAGTTTGATCGCATTTATTGTACATTTTCAAAAGTTCCAATTCGTCCCGCGCTCCTGAGGTCACGAGGGTTGATGTGGGCACAATTTCCATGCCCATTTCTCGCGCAAATTCTGTCGCTCCTTGGCCCATGAGCATTGTATGGTTAGTTTTTTCCATGACAAGGCGTGCTAATATAATGGAATTTTTTATGTTTTCGACAGAAGCCACGGCGCCCAACTTCAAATTACTGCCGTCCATAATAATGGCGTCCATCTCAACAGTTCCTGAGGACGTCAAGACGGAGCCGGTGCCAGCGTCGAATGTGGGGTCATCCTCCAAAATTGTGATGGCAGCTTCGACTACATCAATAGCACTACCGCCAATATTCAAAATATTTTGACCGACAATGGCCACTTTTTGAACACCCTCGATACTTGCCTTGACAAGGGGTCTGGAATGGCCCATGCGCCACCATGGACTACTATCACGGGGTCAAATTCAAAGGACATTCTCTTTCTAGGCAATGTTTTTTTGAAAGTGACTTGTTGTTTATGAAATATTTAATTAAATATTAACAAATGAATGGCCGCTTGAATGGGATTAAGTTTACAAGCTCTAATTTAAATACTAATTTAAATGATAATTATGCAACTGTTTTCGTTAGGGCAAATTGTTTACACATTTAATTTATAATAATTGTCTGCAACGTAGGTATTTCTGTCATGAATAACATGGAGTTGACCTGAGATCAAAAATTAATGTACTGTAGGCTATCTCTCAAAATCGGTCCTCTTTTCTGGTATGTGGGTAAATGAGATTGAACCCAATTACATAAAATTATGATATGAGTTTACATGAATAAAATATATTTTCGTTGGTAAGGATGAACTTGATTAGTATTGACCCAAACGTTTTTGTCACGCCATGAAATGCAATGGCGTGATCTGGCAATGCCAATCAATTTGAATCTTCTCATGTTTGTGGTGGCGCCACTAAAACACATTTGATTTTATTTTGATGTCTTGGATCAACAAAAATGGGCTAATATTTTGGACTTGGTGCAGTTGAATAAAAGAAGAAAAAAATATCTCACGTGGTAGGCATAGTTGGGTGACAAAGATGATGATGGCAATGGCCATTGGTGGCCGCTTCATTGTAGGGAAGGGGAGGGATGATGTACAAGTCGATTGGCCCTCAAGGAAAATAAAACAAAGGGATTGGAAATGGCAATGAGAAATGGAGGCTCATTCTAAATTGTAAACAAAGCCATTGTCGTATACAAAATCAAAATATGAAAAATACAAGAGCATACAATGACAACATTTTTATTTTCCATTTCCAAAAACAATTAGAGGGCCACTACTCAATTATCAACATTATCCCTTTTTTTGTGGTTCATTTTAAGGGTAAAAAATTGGGAATGGGATGGATTGGATACTATAAAAGCCTGTGAAATATGAATCAAATCAATTAAATCTAAATTTGTGGTTCTCCTGGGTACTCTGGTCCTGGTCATCCAGGAGGACGGGTGGGATTCCAAAAAAAAAACATTTTTTTTGTGTAATAGACATTTTGCTTTTTTAAAGTTGTTCATTTTGTGCTTGTTCATTGGTCATTGAGCAGTACGATGACTTATACCTTTTATCTATAAAATTAACATTGTAGTTTCCAAACTTATTATTTTTTTGTCTACGTACAAAAAGAAATTACACAAAAATAATTAAAATTCATTACACAAAATAATTAAAATCCATTACACAAAATAATTAAAATCCATTACACAAAATAATTAAAATCTATTACACAATATAATTAAAAGTTATATAAGAAAATCAAGATTTCAATTGACAAGAAAATTAAAACCCGCTTTTAAGATCAATTATTTTTTCATGACATGACATAACCCTTTGTTTGTTTGTTGTTTCGCTGGCTATGATGCAAAATGTGTTATCTTGGATTTTAAGGAACTGCAAAATGTCCTATCGACATTTTTCATTATGTAAACTCGCTGGTCTAAAAACAAAACGGTCCATTTGCAATTTTCCCCGCCAGATAACTTGTTCATAATTTTCAACGCAAAGTGTGTGGTGCCACAAGGGAGAAAATGTGCACAGGTTAAATGGCGGGGAAAATGGAGATTGACTTTTTTGCTTGAACACCAGCGAAATGTGCTGTCTCAGATTCTCCTTGAAATCAAAATGCGCCGTATCCATGAAAGTACAAAGAGTCGTCGTTGTAAGGTGGTATGACGTAGTCTGACGTCCAGTAAAAATGTGTCCACTTTCATTTTGTCGGCTCTAAATTCTTCTTTTCTAAAGGAAGAGGAGCCCAAATTGATCCGAGAGCGGATCAGGGACACCATAAATTTCAGGGAACTCCCACAACAACCCAGCCACTACGATCAATGGCCTTCTTTTTACATAACGGGTCGGGCAGAGCGTTATAAATTCATTACGGGTCACGGGGTGACCCAGAAAAAAAATAATTATGAAATTTATTTAATCCCATTTCAATCCTCGGTTTGGTTTCTCTGTCTCCTGTCATTGGTCGCCACCTGTCTTGTCCTCCTCCTCGTTTGTTACACTTTAGACTCCGCCTCCCCATTGAAATTTTTGTTCGAGTCGTCGGAATGGATTATACGAATTTTAATCGGTCAATGTGCCCGGGAGACGCCCATCGAATCAAAGAAAATAAAATCAGACGGAGTTGTCGAAATTTGTACGCTAATTTTGACATTTTGGCTTCTGATGGGCTCCGTTCTGACCAATTATTACGGGGCCTTCATGACGACCGAGTACTCGGTCCCTTATCCTTTTTTTACCGATTGGGAGAGAATAAATGACCTCAGAAAAAATAATTTCACATTATTTCTGTCCCAATTATACGCACCCTGCAATCAAAGCATGTTTGAACAAGATTCCTCAATGGCCTTCGGTCAGCCAATATTGGTCCAATGGGGAACGAACGAAGGGCGTGACGTTGTCAGAAAACAAGTTGGAGAGGTCAGAGTTTCTCTTTACGAGGTGTCTCCTCAATTGTGACACGGTGACCTTACAATTTTATGAAAGTTTTGACAACTCGGGCTGCTCCCATTTAAGTTACTGTCGCCTCTATTTAGACCTCGTGCTGGAAATCAAGACCATGCAAATCATGTGCGAGGACAATCTCGCCCAATTTTTGACCACTTGTCAGCATTTTTATGACCATCAAGAAAAAACGGCGGTGGTGGTACGGACTGTTGAATTTGAATATTTTTGGAATATTTTCAAATAGAAGATGAAGACTGAGCGGGGATTACAAATGTCGCATAATCGCCGCGTTGAGGATGAGTCTGAGACGTTTGTTGAGGGCTTCATTTTAGATCATCTGGACATTGTGTACTACCAAAATGTCGTGGAGGATCAAGTCAAAATTATGATTCAGTCGGGACTTTACTGGTTTTGGAAAAAATGGGATGCATTCAAGTCCTCCCAAGATGGTCATAATCAGAGCGGGAATGTTTGGATTGCTGAAAATGTCCAAGATTTTGAGCCACTTTCACTTTTGTATTCGGATATTCATCTCAGTTTTCAGGTTCTTGTTGCCCTTCTTCTTGGTCCCGCCATTTTCTTGGTCCTTGAAAATCTCGCTTTCCCTTCACGGCGAGCTTATTTGGCTGACAAATGTTTAGACATGGTACAAATATGGAGACGGTTGTCTCACTGGGTCGCCATCGCCATGTCATCAAAAACAGAATGCAAAATTAAACCACAATTTGATTAAGTTCAAAATTTTCTGACGCGGTAAAATAAAGATGGAGCCTTCATTTTTGGTCCAAGTTTTATTGTTAGAACATAAATCAGCAAATTTTTGCACATTTCCCCCTTGTGACATGTACAAGTACTAGGCACCACGAAAAGTGAGAATGAAGCTCGTCGAGTTGGTCATGATGAGCCCCATGATGGTCAGCACGAGACATTTATCCACATAAAAAAATGACCCCATCGTGATTTTAATTGGTTGACACGACACTTGAAATTTTTCAAACCACATCCGATTCAATGGTGACCAAGTGGCCGACCTCCATGATTCAATGACCTTGACGGATTGGTCATGAACTTGAGCCAAATGACTAAACAAGTTCAACACAGTGAGGGTAGAGGTCACCCCAATAAAAAATTGTGGAAATTTTCCTGACAAAACGGAAATGGCCAAATTTATGATGGCAATGACACAGCCAAGGACTTCAAATCCTAAGGGCCATTGCCCATAAACTGCTGAATAATGAGCATCAAGGACCCTCAATTGATTGTATGCACTCAAGACAGGTCCCAATGAACCGCCATTTTGATGGCCAATCCTTTTAAAATTAATTAAATACAATTTAAATGCAGACTTTAATTATATAAATGTTACCTCGTTTTCTCAATTATGGGCAAGATGGCAGAAGTGTAGCAGAGAAACGTGAGAATGTACAAAAGTAAACTGTACGTGTTGAACCATGCCAAGTACCCATGACATACCGCTAGAGGGAGTTTCACCATGAAGTGAAGGGCCCTTGGATTCCCCGCTAGAGACGTTAAGAGTTCATCCGAATCAGGCTTCTTAAATACTTTGAGTGTCCTTGTCAAGGTCATAAAGAGACCAACAAGGGTCTGATGTTGACAGTTTAGTTCCCCCCCCCCCCGTAAATGGGCACGTGCCATTCAAATCCAATTATTCCATGATACGATCCACCTAAAAGTCCACCATTTTTGCACAACCAACAATTCAGCTTTTTCCACTTTGGTAAGAGAGACAAGGCTCAACTTGACCAACCCATACACCCAAGGATATCTCTGGTTCAACTCCACATGTGGGGAGTAAATGACATTTTGATAGGCTCATGAAGCTCCCTTCATTTTATCCCTTCTCCGTCTCACCTTTCCCCTATAATCAACATTGTGGGAACAATTACTTAATTATAATGGAGCCATTCAAAGTCTAGCAAATGTCAAAAATTGTCACATGTCCATGACATGTCCTGCAAACCTGCTCCACCCATAGCTCTTACTCACACTTCCCATCCTCTTTCATGGTTCCTATTTATTCCCTTAAGGGGCTGTTTTTGAACTTCAAATGAGACATTATTGAAATTAATTCATCTTAATTGCCACTTAATTTTAATAACAAAATGAACATTTGGGTGGATGACAAAAAATTAATTACTCTTTTCAAGGAACGTTAGTAATGCCAGAATTTAATTTTTTCATTAAAATCACAAGTACAAATTTTTATCAACGCCGTAGCATCATTTCGAATGAATGTCGGCACGGCATTTTTAATTTGCCTCTCAAAAAATTAAAATTTTGCACCCACTAAACTACCCCAAAAACAGGAAATAATTTTAGTCCAGTTTTAACCAGAATTAAATAAAAAAATAAATGACCTAGATTTAATGCTTTGAATAAAATTCAACATTTAATTGCGATCAAATAAGTTTATTATAAAACATTTCAAATTTAATCCCAAAATTAAGAAACAATTTTTGTGAAAACTTCATCGAGTAGCATATTTCCAAAATCTAATAGAATTAACCCAATTAACTTATACAATTAAATTAAGCGTCTTAATTTAAATATTTTGGTCTCTCCCCTTTGATTAATATCGTGGGAGAACATTGGCTTTGTATTGGTCAGCTGACCCAACATTCCCCCCAGGGGCATACAGACAGGTCACAATTGTGACCCCATTTTTAAGGCCGACTCCTATACCAAGTAAATCTGTCGCTTTCCAAACAATTTGACTGAATAATTTGGCGCCATCTGAAGAGGTCAAGGGGGTCCTCCAATTGTAGTCTATTTGATGTTCATACCACGCCTTCAGGGCCTCTCGTACCCCTTCAATGACATCGTCCCCTGTTCCAGTATGTCGATGATGGTACACATTTCGACCCAGCCCCTCCGAATGTTGACCTTTCCCGCCTTTCACTAAACTGTCTGTGTATGCTTGCGCCTGCTTACATAACTACACAAAAATTTAATTAATCAATTTAATTTAATTTAATTGCAATAAATTTACCTCATCGCTCAATTCCAAAGGAAGAACTTTGTGACTTCTCCTCAGTTGATTGTGCAGCTCCAAAGCCAGCAGTCTGACACTCCGGTCATTTAATGGTTCCGAACTCGGGGTGGGCACTGTACTCGGGTATTCTCCACTGTGACTTTTGGGGGGACCCTGAGCTGAAGAATGGGGGGACTTGAAAGAACTTGGGGGGAGGGGATCAAAATGTTTTAAATTGTGGCGGAGGGGCTTCACAGCCCATTCAAAGTCCTTGACGAATTTGTCTCTGACCCTTGACATTTATATCAATTTATTTAACTTCTCGGGACCTTTCTATAAAATCTACAATTAAAATTAGCTTATTTAACAAAATACAATTAAAATAACTAATAAAGCTTACATGAAAAATAATGGAGTCTTAATTGGAGGAATTTAAATTAACTTTAAAAAATTCGTTGTATTTAATTGAATTTAATTGTGCGATTAATTAGACAATGGAGGGATTAACTCCGTTGGTTAGGCTGAACTGAAAGAAAATGATTCAAAATTCTTGTGGTTGAAAGAAATTGAGTCAATCGCCCGCCCACACGCTCCCATTGAAAGCGAGCAAAATATTTTGGCAAGGACATTGTACACACCAAACCATCATGACGTCATTTTTTTGCTGTTGGAGAAAAATCTAAAATTGGCGAGTGAAATAATTGTCCCTACCCACACCCGTCATTTCCAATTGTGCAAGAATCTATTCCCGTTTCACCAGGTCAATCCATGACCCATTAAATTTTTGGCGCTCCCTCCTCACTCAATTCAATTATTAAAATAAAAATTTCCACACTCAATTTATTTTGGGTTTAAGCTGGGGAAATTAATTTAATTGCATTTTATTTGGTAAATGGTACAAAAAGGAACAATTGAGATGAATATTCAAACAATTTCAGTGGATTTCATGACATGAAGTTCCTCCACAATTTTTTGGGCCAGCTGATTCACAAATTCCTGATTCGGACTCACGGCGTCATCCACAGAAACCCCGATTCGGATGTGGCCATTGTAACTCAAACAATTCATTGAAATCCCTGCAACATTTTACAATCAAATAGACTGGAAATTTCAAAAAAAATAAAATGGTCCTACCAATACGCTTCATAATCCCCGCCCCAAAATGGAGCATGTCAACGGGTCGTCCATGACAAATCTCAACTTGTTCCGGTGGTCCCGGGAAATTGCTTAAAACGCAAGTTGGACTATGGGCAGCATCTAGGGCCACCATGAGACTTGGAGGGAGGCAACCCCACATTCTTGAAATTATAAAATTTGTCATTGGCACCGTTGACCTCCTCAATTTCTGGACATTTCCTTCAATGATCCGAATCCTGTCCTTGACATCAGCCACGCCCACGGGCAAAGAAGTGAACACGGCGGTCCTACAAAAATTTGAATTTTACCAACACAAACAAAAATGTGAAAGAACGGACTTACGAAAAATTGCGCATTTTGGCCGGATGGCCCTTAATAGGGAGGGCTAGGAAACATGAAAATTTGGTGGGGATGGTCACATTTTTCTCCATCATAAAATTACGGAGACCGCCAGCAAAAGCGGCTTGAATGATTGTTTGAAAAGTGGTACCATAAATTTGTTTAATTTCCTTAATTAATTTAATTGGAATGACCCCACTCTTCGTAGTACTTAAATTCCCCGTTAATTTCTCTTTGGGAAAATTCCACTCATGAATGTCGTCATAATTTCCCCGATTCCCAATCAAATCAATTGGCACTCGCCATATGAGACTCAAATTTCGAAAAAATAAAGTGGCGCTATTTTCCTTCTTCTTGTTTCCCTCCTTGTTTTGCCGGTCTAAACTCGCTTGAATTTTTTGAACTTGAGCATCCCCCAAAATCCCTTTCATGAACCCGAAACCGTCACACAGAGCGTGGTGACCCCTCACAATGAGGACCGTCCGATTCTCGCCATTTTGTGAGAGGGCATGATGCCACACGAGACACTCCCACGGGCTTTTTCCTGGCGGGAAAGGTTTCGTAGTAATCTGTCTATAAATCGGATTCAAATCTTCTTCCGTCTCAATTTGAATCTTACCGGGTCCGTCATACATCTTCACGTGATCCTCAACATTAAATTGTTTGTCCCACTGCCAAAAATAGTAGCCCATCCACTTGACAATTATTTGTTGCAATTCTGGATTTCGCAATTGTGTGGGATCGTCCACACATTTTTCTTGCAAAATTTCCCGACATCGTGCCAATATTTCTGCAATTGTGACATGGCCCTTGAAGGCCACAGTGACGTAGAGAGTCCCCACCGTCTTTTGTTGGTACATGGAGGGATATTCGATGGCAAATAAATTGGCCATTGAGTGTAACATTTTGCCATGATTTTTGCAAAATACTTTACTCAAAAATTTTACTATTTCCCGCCACCCCAATAAAGGTAAAACTACGAGAGATATAATGGGGAGTAGGAGCACTAAGGTCAAGGTCAGGATTCCATTGACCAGAGCCAGACGGAGATGGCTAATTTGCGTCATTCTGGGAGTAGAGAAAATTGGAAAATAAATTGGCAAAATTTAGGGAGATGTTGAGAGATGAAGAAATTTCCCAAACAATTTAAATTTGAGTAGGAAGAAGACAAAATGCGAATAGGGAATTCCGCAATTATTTTTTTTGGCATAAAAGTTGATGAATTTCAAGGAGAGATGAAGATGAGGAATGGAGAATAAATTGATGGAATTGGACGACCGAAAACTATTGTGAGGCTCCATTTTTAATTTGCTTCAGGGTCAGAAGTCGGAAGCTGTTGAGATCACAAAAATTTAATTTTATGCTGACAAGTCGTTTTGGCACTACCAGAAATTCCCTTTGGAAAATGCGCCTCACTTTCAACAACCACAATTGACAATGCCTCACAATGTGGAGATGTGCTTACCTGTTGCAAATTAACAGGTTCACCTTAATTTATTCGATTCGACATTTTTATTATCTTAATCAAAGCTAACTAACAAGAAAGATGCCTTATCCAATTCCCAATCATTTCCTCCATTTAAATGTCCATTATCAACAAATCAAAGGAAATGTATTTTTACTCCTTTTCCATTCTTCCCAATTTTATCTTCCCAATTTAGCCACATTTTTTGGCCAATGGGAAAAATACACGTGCAGATTATCATTTTTTCAAACATGTTTTTTTCACTTTGTATATTTTTATTGCCATGTAAAGTTATTCATCTTTTTGTTGTAATCTGGATTCAATCTTGCAAATTTGACGTACACACGTGACTATTTTTCTTTCCCAGAAACGCATGTCAACTTTTTTTTCCCATCCTGTCCCGCCTCAAGCTTTTTTCCCATGGGCTTAATTACATTAGCCAATGGGGAGGATGAAAAAAAAAGAATTGATAATTTTCAGTTTACAAATTTTACTGGACTGCCGGTAGTCAACAAGTTTTTTTTGTGGCTTTTGCCATTTTGCAAAAAAAAGGAAATGGAGTTGGCTGACCTTGGTCAAATGAAAGAAAATTAAAGTTTGAGTCTAATTAATTTATTCTTATTTTCAACTCCCAACCTCACTCACCTGTCCATTGTCTCCTGTGTCTGCGTGACCTGTCACTTTCTCTGTGCAAAAATAATTTTTGCACATTTTTTGTAAAAATGAAGTCGGGGTTATTTATTTTGTTTATTTTAATTGAGTTTGCCAATTCTAAAAATATTTTAGTGTTGTGCCCCATGGCCCCAAAAAGCCATAAAAATATTTTTAAACCCATCACCCATGCCCTCGCATCACGGGGTCATGATGTCACCATGGTCACTTCCTTCCCGCCAGCTAGTGGTGACATTGCCATTCAAAATGTGACTGAAATTATTGGGGGGAGTGTCCACAAATTAATTAGACAAATTCAAAGTACCATGTCCTGGCACCAAGGCGGGCTCTTGGGTCATCTGACCTTTAGTTTGAACCCCATTTTGGAGAGTTGCCATCAAATTTATCAAAATGAACAATTCATGCAATTATTGGACAAAAAATTTGACCTCATTTTTATTGACTCTTTTTTTCACGATTGTTTACTCGGATTTGTCCATCAAGTCTCCAAAAATTCTGGGGGCACCCCTTTCGTCATTGTCTCGGGGTTACCCGCCCCCACACATATTACCCAGTTGGCTGGAAATCGATTGCCGGCGTCGTTTGTTCCTAATTTTATGATGTGGTGTAGCGACGACATGAATTTTTTTCAAAGGACTTTGAATTTGGTGGTCAATCTCGTCATGGAGACATTTTTACACTCGTGGCTGTCCAATGAGTCCACGACCATTTATCGACATTATTTGGGTCAACATTTACCCCATGTCACTCAAATAAATCAAAATGTCGCCATGCTCATGGTCAATTCCCATCCCATCACTAATTCCCCACGGCCGACTCTCCCGGATGTTGTTGAAGTAATTTTCATTAATTAAATGACTTTAATATCATAATTAAACCTAATTAATTTTTAATTAGATTGGTGGAGTTCATTGTCAGCCGGCTAAACCATTGCCCAAAGTAAGTTATGAAATTAAATTAAATTAATTATTTTTAATTATGACCGTTTATTTTGTAGGACTTGGATCAGTTTGTGTCAAAGTGGGGTCAAAATGGGTTCATTTTATTTAGTTTGGGTTCCCTCGTCGAGGGTCACATGATGCCCATTAAAGTAAGGAGAATGTTCTTGTCCGTCTTTTCCCGCCTTCCCCAAGGGGTCATTTGGAAGTGGGATAGCGGGGTCATGGGTGAAAAAATTCCGGAGAATGTCAAGTTGGTTAAGTGGCTCCCCCAACAGAGTTTGCTGGGTCATGCCAATGTCAGTTTGTTCATTACTCACGGGGGCCTTTTGAGTATGGAGGAAGCCCTTTATTTTGGGGTAATTTTTATTGGCGCCAAAATCTTGAATATATTTAGTTATAAATTAATTTTAATTAGGTTCCCTTACTTGGCTTTCCACTTTTTGCGGATCAACCCACGAATGTTCAAAAAGCCGTTAAAAATGGCTACGCCTTGTCCATGGACATTTTTAGTGTCACCCCAAATAGTTTGGACACGAATATTCGGCGAATTTTAAATGACAAAGGGTAATTAATTTAATTTTCAAACTGGTAATTTAAATGTCAATTAATTAAACTAATTTTTATAGATTTTCAAGGAAAGCCAAGGAATTCTCAAAATTGTACCGAGACCAAGAGACGACGCCATTGGATCGTGTTTTGTACTGGTCCGAATTTTTAATTCGCCATAGAGGAGCTGAACATTTACACTCGGTGGCGCGAAAATTAAATTTTGTGGAATATTACTCCATTGACAGCATCTCATTCCTCTTAATTATTGTGATAGGTTTAATTGGGATTTGTAATTATTTATTGTCCCTGTTCAAATTTAATTTAAAATTTAATTTTCACTCCAAAGACCAAATGCAAAAGGGATGCCAAAATTTTGCCAAAAAATTGCGACTAGACTAAAAATTGTATGTGTGAGATTTTTTGTACTACTCTGGAATTATTTTGAATGAATGAGCCAAGTTAAAATTGCAAATTTTTTGACTTGCCTTAGTTTTAATGTGAACGCCCCCTCGTGCGTGTTTTTATGGAATTTAATTGTGGTGAAGACAAGTCAACTAAAGTTTTTCATTTTTATTTACAAAGTTCACACAATAAATTTAATTTATCATACTTATCTTATTCTCCCCATAATTATTTCATTTTCAGCTAAATTCACTTTGTAATTAATTGTGACCCACATTTTCAAAAAAGGTCATGTTTCAGTTTGTCGTTTTTTTGCGAAAAAAATGGTTGTTCTTTGCAAAAATTTCTAGAGTTTCAAAGCCATCAAAATTCAGGGCATGCCAAAGGAAACAAAAAGCGATCAAAAATTTTGGGTTGGAATTTTATCCTCAGTTTACGACGACCATTCTTTTGAAGGCCATGTGAAAAATATTTTCAACATTTTTCATTGATAAAATTTCATGAATGCCATCAACAAACGCCCGGCTCTCATTCAAGACTGGATATTTTATACTCCAAAAAGTAACGAATACATTTTGACGCTGATAATTTCGAATTTTTGAGCTCCCCACCAAATGGCAAGTGTCAACCAAAAGGGCTCCAAAAAGTGGAAAACCCTTAAAAGCGCCAACTTGGGGAAATTGAGAGTTGATTTGAATCTCGCCTCGATTGAGAGCGAGCCAGTTGACCCAGACCCAGACACTGACCTAGTGCAACAAGCACTAGACGAAGAAGACATCCTCAATGGCATCGAACCTTACAGGCCACCCATCGAAGAGTCGGAGGAATCTGACCATGAAGAACCAGAGAAGGAAGAAGCAGTGGAGGAAGCGCCAATAATTGTAAAACGCAAGAAATTTAAAATAAAATTGTTTCACACGCCTGGCATTCCCATCACAAACAAGTTGCGCAGTGGAAAAATCCTGGAGTGGGTGAACGAATTCATAGAGTCGGACCTCACTAAAATTGAAGACTTGGGGACCGGGGTCATCTATTGCCTATTTCTGAATCGTCTCTACCCGGGCAGTATCGACTTGAATCGAATCCGATTTCGGCACACCAATGAACAGTCCTACATTCACAACTTTCGACTCATTCAAACAGCCTTCAAATCAATTTCTGTGAATAAAGTAAGCCAATAAAAATGACGGGGTAAATTCAAATATTTACAAATTAATATTTTCATGCAGGTCATTCCCATTCACAAATTGGTAAAATGCCATTTCCGCGATAATCTCGAGTTTGCCGTCTGGTTCAAACAATTTTTTGACGACAAGTACGTGGGGCAGAAACCCTACGGTTACATGGAACAAGAGGAGGACTCCACAGGTCAAGTCAGGTCACCAGACATTGTAATGCATCGGAATCGGATGAATCCTCGTGAAATCCCAGTCAATATTTTTATGAATTATCGGTCAAAGATCAAACCTCGGACCCAAATTTCGCACCTCCAGTGCCAATTAGCAGACGTAAAAGTAAGCAGGGCTGGGATGGAGCAGGAGATTAATTTTTATTTGAAGAAATTATGGAAAATAGAAGGAGCGTGTCAAGAGGAAGAGGAAGTGGGGAGGAGGGAGGAAGTTGAAAAAATTTTGAGCATCCTTTACGTAACGGAAGTGAGAATCATTAATCATTTTGATTAATTACCTTCAGGTAATTAAATAATTATTTTTTTTTTATTTATTTTTTTGAAATGTCGTTGCATTCTAGGAAGGATGCAGAGATCCCTTTGCCATCACGGAGGAGAACGAGGACCAATGGCAAGATTTGGATGAAGAGGAATGGTAAAAATGGTGCTCAACATTAAATTGTCGTGTATTCATCTAATAAAAAAATATTCAAAAAAATAACTCACGCTTTTATTCAAGATTTAAATTACAATAAAGAAATACAAGCATTTCAATAATAGAAAGTTGAATGTTTAATAATTTAATTAAATAAAAACAAGGCCCGTACAGGAGTGTACGATCGGAGGAAGCGGAGCCATCAAATATTTTTGGACTATTTAGAAATGAATTTTACTAAACTAAGAGTTTGGTCATAAAGAAAGGGACAATACCACAAGTCAGGCCACATTTTCACGTCAAAAGTCATACTTTTGACTGAAAAACCAAGCGGGAGCCAAAGTCAAGGCAGTGAGACGCCTTGTGTTATGCCTTAAAAGAAAGAGGGCCAAATTTAGGTCAAATTGGTGTCACTGTCGAAATTTTGTAACGACCGGAACAGTCCGGCTGCAGCGGTCAAAGCCAAATGTCAGACTTTGGACAAAATAAGAAGATTGAGCTAAACTAAGTTCTTGTTGACTAAATGTTCCCAAAATGATTTGCAATGGAATAAAATTTTAGATGCACATTTTATAAACAATTTACATAATTATCCTGATCTTTCATTGTTGGCTAGTTTTTAAATGAGTTAATTGAAAGACTATTAAATAGAATGCCATGGGTACAGATGAGCCCAAAGTTTGAAACAATTTTTACATTTTTTGGATAAAATAAATTTGAATATATTTCTGTGGCAACAAAAGTGTGACGGACAGACAGACAGAGCGAATACATAAGGGAAGCTCTGCTTCCTAATGAGCAAAAAAAGTTGGCGGGGAGTGAAGTCAAGATCCTTGAATCAAGGATAAGCAATCAAAAAGTTGACCGTGTTGTTGGCCTTGTCAATGTAGTACGTTGACCCCATTTTGAGTTGAAGAATCGTCAAAGATTCCACTTGAGCCGCCTATTCTTCTTCCTTGACCCCTTGGACTTGCTCCCCCCAAATATTTCCAAAATTTCACTCGACTTTGCATTAAAGAAAAAATTATGCTCAGTAATTAGAGAGTTTCGTCTTTCAATTGTGAGATTTAAAATCAATTTTAAAATGGAAGGGGGAAGTTTGAATTAGGGGGGAAGGAGCACTCATACACAACGTTCCCTTTATTGGTACCCCCAACCTCCCCCCATAGGCCCCTCATAGACCGGGCGGACGGTACCCCTTTGCGCCCCCCCTCTATCATGCTAACGTCATTTTCCAGCGCTCCTCCCCCCTCCCTTATTCAAACTTCCCCCTTCCATTTTAAAATTGATTTTAAATCTCACAATTGAAAGACGAAACTCTCTAATGGCAGACATTGCACCTCCACAAAATATTTTCAAATAAATATTATTTAATTATTTACTTTATTTAATTCTATCATGTAAAGTATTTTTTAATTTTGGCTTGGAAAGTAGAGTTGACTTTTATGTACCAGCACAATCAAAAAATTCGGGTTTTCATTTCATTTCGTCGGGTTTCCCTCCGGCGCTATTTTATATACAATTTATTTTTTTGCTGTTATGAAAAGCTACATTTAATTAGATAAAATTTTTGGCAATTAGTTTGTTTTGTACACATTAAATAAATTATTTCACGACTGTTCTTGCGACGGTTTAGATGGAAATATTTCCGTCAGAAAAGAAGTCCTTGGGGAGATCCTTGTCGCGGCTCCAACCGTTTGAAAAAATATTTCAAAAATTTCAAAGGTAAATTTGTCCAAAGAATATTCTGCAATTTTCCGTTTTTTTGTTTAACATTTCTCATAATTTTGAACTCTTCTCGATTTGTAAATCTCCATTAATATTTGTGACTTGTAGCCAGCTCTCTGGCTCACATCGGTAGAGGTAATTATCATGAAATTACAGTTTGTAAAACTAAAACAAAGATAAAACAAAGATGCTTTTTAAATAACTTGTACAATGTCAGAAGAAATATTCTTTTAATTTTAATCGTAGTTAACCTGCCCAAAATGATAGAGATAGAAACGCAAGTGGGTAACTTGTGTGCCAATTGTTGTGAATTTATTCGGAATGAAAGAGATTTAAAATCAAGTCAAGTAAAAGCCTTGTTAAGTTTAATGTTTAAATTGGACTACCTCAACAAATTAAACTTTAATGCTTTCCTCCTCGAGGAAGAAGATGACCCCGTCAAATTGTGTGGAGAATGTTCCAAGATTTTCAAAGGATTGAACAAATTGTATGACCAATTTAATCATCGTCGTCATTTGGAATCCTACTTGGCTTGTCGCATCAACATTTTGGATGAAATTATTTTACAACTCCACAAACAAGTCAACGGACTCCAAGATGAGGAGGAACAACTTAAATCTCAATTAAATCATCATCATCATGATTATTCCTGTATGGACTCATTTGAACCGTCAATTGACAATGATGATGATTATGATGATTGCCAAGACTACAAATATTCAAAAGGGTCAACTCCTCCTCCACCCCAACTTGACAAATACCCAAAAACGTCAACTCCTCCTCCACAACTCGACAAGGGTCAAAAGAAATCACCGAAAAAATCAACTCCGCTTCCAAAACTTGACAAAGGCCAAAAAAAATCTCCGAAGAAGTCAACTCCTTCCCCTCCTCTGCAATTTGAGAAGGGCCAAAAGAAATTATCCCAAAAATCAAGCTCCCCTCCACAATTTGATAAGGGCCCATGGGTCAAAATTGGTAGACTGACACCGGAAGAAATAAAGGCTTATCAACCACCACTAGCCAACTTGACAGAGGATGACCTCAATATTAATCAGGAAGTGGAAGTACCTTGTGATGATGATTATATCTCAGATAAAGATGATGATTTTCATCCTGACTCAATCTCCATGTCGGATAATAGTGATGATGATGACCATCATCAACAATTAACAAATGAGGCGTGTAAACGTACTAAAACAACTAAAGGTAAAAGACCAACTTTTATATTATTTATTTTAAATATTTAATATTTTAAATTACTTTTTATTTAATATATATATATTTATTTTATTCAATACTTTTTATATAATAAAATATACAGAGTACCAAAATCATATTTTTTTGCAAAATTATCCAAGATGATGATTTACTTTTATAAAATTAATTTTTTGATGTGTATGTGTATTAAAAACCCCCGTACAATTTGACGAAAATAATAAAATAAATTTATTTTTCAGGGGCAGGTAAATCCATCTCAGCTCGCAGTAAAAAATTAACAAAAGCTGAACGAGAAGAGTCTCCAGTATTTGAACTCGACCCTTCACAGCCGACCTCCACGTGTCCAGTGTGTTCCAAAAATTATCCAACAGCAGACGGTCTGTATGTTCATCTCCAAACTCGGCACATGCCCTTGGATAACTCGACAACTTGTCTGATCTGTTCAACTTCATTACGGAGTGTGTGTAATCTTACAAAACATCTTCGAAGTCACGCTGGTCTTCCCTACTTCCCATGCACCTACGACAATTGTGGTAAAGTGTACAAACATCGAACCCATTTAGTCGAGCACACTTTCAAATGTCATCGGTCTGGCCCTCAAGGATATCACTGTGACCTTTGCCCCGAAGGATTCCCAAACCGAAAAGCGGTGGCCCTACACAAGAAATTAAATCATCGAACTCACTTTTGTCATTGCGGTAGAAGTTATGTGACGCCGGAACAATTGGAGAGACACATGAAAAGCCATGAACTCAAGAGAAAAAGATATCGCGAACGAACCTCGTGTCCCACCTGCAAACAAAAATATGTCAACCTGGACGCCCATCTCCCAAATTGTCACCCTCAACGATTTAATTGTCCCATTTGTGACAAAAGATTTTCTACCATGTCATTGGTTAGGCAACATCAACTCTCCCACAACAACATTCGAAAATTTCTTTGTGTCCATTGTGGCCTCGCGTAAGTATTTTACATCAATTAAATTAAATGTCAAATTTTAATTGTAATTAATTCTTTGTGCTGGTGACAGATTCAAGGAGAACGGAGTTTTGGTAAGGCACATACGAACCCACACGGGAGAAAAGCCATTTGCTTGTCATCTCTGCCCCAGGAGATTTTGTCAGAAGGGCAATCTGGGAAGTCACCTCATTTTCCATTCCGGCCAAAAATTGCATCTCTGTACTGGTAAGTCAATAATTACAATCTTGACAAGGGTAATTAAAAAATATTTAACTTTAAATTATTCTCTTTATTCAGTTTGTGGAATGTCTCTGACGACATCTACTGGCCTCAAAAGACACATGCAATGTCATACGGGCGATTTACCACATAAATGCACGGTACTCATCTTTTCTTTTTATTTACAAATTTGGAAATTTGGCAATATATTTTGAGTGGGATTATTCAAATTTTTCAAGATTTGTGATGCCGCGTTTCCTGATCGGAGGCCTCTACTAAAACATTTGAAGACTCATGAGGAGGAGGAGAAGACGGAGGAAACCACAAATTAATTAAATTAATTGCCTTAATTAACAGCAGTGACGTCATGTCATTATGATTCATAATGGAGGAACAAGGGTTTTATATTTTAGTAAATTTTAACAAATGAAGTTATAAAATAATTTAATAAATTTTATTTCATTTTGAAAACTCTTCAAGGATGATTTTTGAAATAAATGTCAACTCAATTCAATTGTGAATGGATAACAAAATGCCTAGAAGTAAATGAGCAATTATAAAATTCTCATTAAAAATTGCTCATTCTGTCAAAAGTTTGTATGGGAAAGTCACAAAAATAATGAAAAAGAGAGGGCAGTAGCTAATGGGTCCAATTAATTAATGAGTTTATTTCAGACACATCTTTTCTGTCACCTTGAATTCTTCTCACGGGGATAATTAAATTTGGCCACGTCACAAATTATAAAATTAGTGTAGTTTCTGCATGCTTCATCATTTGAAAATTATATTGACGACGAAGATTATGTCCATAATTTATTCATAAACAAAATGAGTTTACATGAAGGAAAAAAAATTAAGGACAAAGTCTCCATCTTGACCCCAAAACATGTCATCGAATACCCTCTGACCAATTTGCTGGTCAAATGCTACAATTGGGGTCGCTACCTGTTTCTCGTCCCATTCACCCTGAAATTTGACCCCATATTGGGTCACTACACCCTGAGGAGACACCGCGGCCCATTCTATGTGAGTCTGGAATCCAGACTCTGGATAGTAAATTAATATTTAATTAGAAATAATTAAAACAAAACTAAAAATGTTTGGTAGATTTTTGTGAGTGTGGTCCAACTGTTCATGTTCATTCAACAAAGCCCGTTGGTCTTCACGATGTTCCGTCCACAAAAAATGAAGGGCTTTACATTGATCTGCTCCAATATCTTGTTTTTGGGCTTCTTTATTTGGCAATCCATCCTCCGTTTGAGTTTATGGAGAAATCAACGCCCTCTGGAGAAGTTAATCCGAGAAATTCACTCCCTCTGTCACTCGATAGAGCATCTTGGGGTCAAATTACTGGGCCATAAATCGGTACGCCGAATTTACCAGGGCGTACTAATTAGTAAAAATGTTAATTGAGGTTGAATTAATTAATAGGCCCTGGGTCTACTCACCTGGCTGACTGTCCAATCCCTGACCATCTACGTGGTCCAGTTGGCTTTGTCTTTGGGTCTACCCAAAAATAATTTAGTGGATGGGTTCTGTTCTTATCTCTCTCACCTCCTCCACAATTTTCCATTCCCCATTTTTGGCGAGGGTCTGTGCCAATATTTCAGTTGTCCTGAATTTCTGAATTATGTTGTGTTCTATTTTCACAGGTGGGAATTTTACTCAAGTCATGGACGACCCGATGACCTCAAACTGTACAGAATTGTCTCTCTCTCAATTAATTGGGGGTGGAATCTTATTAATTACTGAAGAACTGTTTGAGTTGGCCACATTATTCTCTAACCAATTAATTTTGTTGTATGCCCTCGTCCTCTTCCTCCTCACCAAATATTTTGCGCACTTTTTGGACTCTTCCACCAAACCTGTTAATGGCCAATTTGAATTGGTATGATAAAACCACAAGTTGAAATTAATTTAATATGTGTAAAGTTTAGCCTTGTACTGGTATACAAAATTGACCTGGATAGGTCATTGGACTATTTGATGGGTTGTGTCAACTCTCAAGGACGATGGACGAGACGATTGGGCTGGTTGTGTTTTTCACGTGCTATGGTTTTTTTCCCGTTTACTCTTTCAGCCTCGCAAACAGTGAGACAGGGAACTTGTTATGGGTGACTGCTCTCGCTTTGAATGGTCTCAAATTTTGTTTGACCTTGATCCTCGCAGCTGAAGCCAATTCCAAGGTCACTCAACTATACTTGGTCAAATGACCCATTTTATTTTATTTACAAAATGGTGTTTCACAGATGGGGCATTTAATGGCGTGGCTACAACGGGGTCAACTAGAATGTGGAATATTTTGGGATGGGGTAAAGGAGGAGCGGGTAGTTCAACGGAGATTGTTCATTTCCGTGAGCCAGGTGGGGAGGGACGGGGTGGGGCTGAAGGGTGCATGCTTCACCATCTCCTACTCCTTTGTTGGCAATGTAATTTTAAATGGCAAGAGTTTTAACTATTTGGCATGAAGATTAATTAAATTAAATTGATTATAGATAGCCAGTTTAATTGTGACCTATTCTGTCATAATGATACAAATGGGGTCAAAGTGAAGGAAATGAAAGTTCCCGGTAAAATATTTAAGTTGGCAAGTTAAACTTGCATCGTCATAAAATATCATGCAGCGTACTGCGTAATTTACTTGGAATGCGGTGAATCCTGGAGTTCAATTTTGACCTGTATGTTGGCTGGTGTCTACTTGAAAATTCTTAAATTCCATAATTGAATTTTAAATAAAAATTTTATTATAAAATAAATAACTGTAACTGAATTTAATTCTCCATATTCATAAATACTTAGAACGGAACCACTTTATAACTGTCATCCACAAAAAAATTTGAAATTTTTTGTGGGGTAAAAAGCTGTACAATTAAATATTGTAAATAGAAGGGGAGGAGGTGATAGAAGTGGATTGAATTAATTATTAAGTTAAATGCATTTTAACTACATTTCTTTTATCCCTTTCCACTCTTCTCAATAAAAAATTCATGTAGAAAAAAAGTTCCAGATGACGGGACTGCCATTCGCAAAAATTCATTAAGGGCCAGTCCATGTCCCACACATTCCGTTTGTTCTTTAGCCTTCGAATTTGTCAAAATTTTAATTTTATTCACGACAAAGATTTGAGTATTTCACAAAATGAGTTTGGAGGGCAGACAGAATTTTAATGGCCCCGTCTCACCCTTGACCCCAAAATATAACACGGAACACTCCGTGACCAAATTGCTGGTCAAGTGGTATAATTGGGGTCGCTACCTGTTTCTTGTCCCATTCACCTTGACGTTTGACCCCATTGAGGGTGAGTACACCCTCACCAGACACCGTCGTCACTTTTATGTGAGCGGACAGGACCATGATGATACTTATTTAATTGGAAAGAGAGATAAATGCAAATATTGTGTTTTTTGGTAGATTTTTGTGAGTCTGTTCCAGCTGAATGTTTTCCTCCAGGAATATTCAACAGTCTCCAATATTGTCCATTCTGGGGCTATCAAACAAGTTCCGTTGATCTCTAGCTTTAGCCTCATTTTCTTGGCTTGGCAATCCATTTTCCGTTTCAGTTTATGGAAAAATCAACGCTCTCTAGAGAAAATGATCCGCGAAATTCACTCTCTCTGTCACTCTATGGAGCGTCTTGGGGTCAAGTTGATGGGCCATCAAACTGTATCTTGAACTAATAAATAAGCTAATTAAAAAACTTTTAATTGACTTGTATTAAATTATAGCCTGTACTTCTACTCGCCATATTCGTTGTGGGATTTTTGATTGTCCACGTGATGCAATGGTGTCATTATTTGGGCCTGCCCAAAAAAGGTCTTTTAGATGCATTTTGTGCTTATCTTTTCCACATCGTCCGAAATTTTCGACTCGAGGGTATGCTTCATGCCTCCATTTTTTTTGTTGTCAAATGACCCGATTGATTCAATGTGAATTGATAGGGGACAATTCAACTCTGATGACCAATGACCCCATGACCTCAAAATGTCAACAAATGACTCCTTTAAATTTAATCATGGCTGCTATTCTGGTGATGGGAGAAGAATTGAACAATTTGGCGACGTTGTTCACGAAATATTTAATTTTGTTGTACGCGCTCGTCCTCTTTCTTCTCACCAAATATTTTGCCCGATTTTTGGACTCTTGCACTAAACCTATGAAGGGTCAACTTGAACTAGTACGTCAACAAAATGTTGAAATTAATTTAATGTCAAGTTTAAATTGATATGGAAGATTGATCTGGATAGGTCATTGGCGTATTTGATGGGTTGTGTCAACTGTCAAGGACGATGAACGAGACGATTGGCTTGGTCGTGTTCTTCACGTGCTTTGGATTTTTCCCCTTCTACTCTTTCAGCCTGGCAAACAGTTTGACAGGGAACTTTATATTGGTCACTAGTCTTGCTTTAGACAGTCTTATGTTTTGCTTGACCTTGATTCTCGCAGCTGAGGCCAATTCCAAGGTAACTCAGCTATACGTGGTCAAATGACTAATTTACTTTTATTTACTAACTGGTGTTTCACAGATGTGGCACTTAATGGCGTGGCTACAACGGGGTCAACTAGAATGTGGAATATTTTGGGATGGGGTAAAGGAGGAGCGGGTAGTTCAACGGAGATTGTTCATTTCCGTGAGCCAGGTGGGGAGGGACGGGGTGGGGCTGAAGGGTGCATGCTTCACCATCTCCTACTCCTTTGTTGGCAATGTAATTTAAATTACTGGACTTTTAAATTTAATTAGTTTCACAACAAGGTAATTAATGGAATTATTTGTATGACAGATGACCAGTCTGATTGTGACCTATGGGATAATTATGATACAAAATGGGGTCAAATTGAGTCAAGAAAATGGTCTTAATTAAAATGCTCACCTGTCACCAAGTCCATAAAATGAGTAAAGTTTTTATTGGCACCAATGCTTAGAGGGCATTCATAAATTATGTCACGCTAAAATTCTTCAAATTTGCCTACCTCCTACCCCATGTCACTCTTGGTCACGATAACCCTACCCCCCTCTATTCTCCTGTATAATGTGGAAAAAAGTTCTGTTTTTGAAGTGTTCAACTTAAATGGACTTTTTTATTAGACTGTAATTTATTTCTACCTATCTTAGAGTACTCAATAGCTTTCAATGTCTCAAGTGTATTTTGCGACGTCATTGAAACAATCCTCCACGTTACATCAACTTGGTAGTTTTTAATTTTTTTTAATTAATGATGCCATACCAGAATGCTCAACAAAAGGTCCATCCCACAAGGAATCGAAATGTGAAATGACGGGCATCCCATCTGAATCTCCAGTTAGATTATCGATTCCTTATGCACATGGGGCACAAAAATATTGGGTGGGCTGGGACCGATTGGAATGAACAGTTCCATGTTTTCCTACAGCTACTATTGAAGGACAGTACGTGTGGCATTTGGTACAGGTCCTCTCATTCATTTTCGCATGTACACTTGGACAGAAGTGGTCAAAACAGAACCATTTCTTGGTGCTACCCAATGGCTCCAAAAAGCTGAATGCAAGGCGTGACATTAAAAGTAAGTGACGGTCACGCATGGTCAACCTACCCCTACCCCCATGTCACTCTTTGTCGCGCTCAGTTATACCCCCTACCCCCCTACATGCGTGACATAATTGTATGTATGTATGTATGGTTTTATTAAGCTCAAAGTGCTTTTAGGCTCGTAGCCCATCACACAGATTACAAAATTATCAATTATTTTTCTTGAGGTTGACAACATAAATTACATTAATTTGGTAAATACTATTTAGTTAGAGTCAGGAACCAAAGAAACACCTAAGGAAAGAATGTTAGGGTTAGACAGAAGAATACTTAGAGTAAAGAGGTCCACCATATCACCCGATTGACTACGGGTAGAAAACGACTCTTGACCATTATATTGTAATAATTTATTTATTTTATATCTCCGAGTGTGGTGAGGTGTCCCACTCCACCTATCCCCAAGTCGTCCCATCTTCAAATCTTTTGGCGCAATTCCCGACCCCATATCTTCTAGTATTTACCATTTCAGGTTTTACATAAATTTAATTCATTTGAATTTGATATATCCATCGCTATCTACACTAATATCTGATCCTAGTCCGGGAAAATAAGGTATTTTTATTATATTTATACAGAATTGACAACCTTCCAGGTGAGTACAGTAACAGGGACCGGAGTGCTCCATCTGTTGGCAAAAATTAATTTTTGGTAGCGACTCTTCCACAAACTGGCAGATGGACAAATTGCCGTAATAATCTTTTACAATTTTTCAATTTCTGCCACTTTTGTCCATCTGGCAGTCAAACAGGTTTGCATGGTAAAAACCAATTTGTACAAATTTTGGGAATTTTTGTGAAGAGGGCGGAGTTAACTGTTCAATTTTGATAATTTTGTGAAATGAAAAAGGGAGGGAAGATGGCGATTGTGATGGTCTGCTCCATGAGTTTCATGGGCTCGGTGACATCCCGGGTAGTTCGTCCACGAAATCCCAAATTCATGTCTGGCAGACAACACCCTATGGGGTAGGGTAATTTTATTTTTGTGAAATTATACAGGGACCCAAGTGGTCCCACACTAACAAAAAGTTAATGATGGGCTCATAATAATTGGAGCAATTAATTCAAAGTAATTTTCATTTCTGGTATGGATAGATTGACGGCATACCCAGACTCTTCGGCAGTGCCGGAAGCCAAATGCCAACCTTCCAAAGGCCAATTCTTCTCGCCCGGATTTCACGGACATGGTCCACGAAATAGTGGCTATTCCAATTTCCTGTCTGCCAGACACCAGGGGGGGAGCTACATTGGGGGGGTAATTTTATTTTTGGGAAATGATCAAGTCACCCAACTTGTCCCACACTAACTCAAAGTACATGAGCTCATAATTGTCAGAATTAATTGTCAATCATTTTCATTCCTGACATGGATAGGTTCGGCAGCTCCAACTCCGGAACGGCATCGCGTATATCCACGCCTACTCTTTTGAAGTTGGAAGGTCGGAGGAACAAATTTGTTAAATCACAAAGGTCCTATCAACACATTTTTTAAATCCCAAACCTTGGCAAACACGCAGCGGAATAAATAATAACCATAACTTACTCTTTGCGCAGATCTCATGGGTCTAGAAATGTCGTCTGGCATTCATCTGGCGCGTAGAGAACCGTGTACAATTTTTGGGGGGAATCGTAGAACGACAACGGCATCATGGCTTCTGAACATCTAACCCCATTTTCACTTTTCCTTTCAAAATTGTTTTTCCCCCGTAAATATAAAATTAACTTTTTGTAAAATTACACAACAATAATCAATTTTCATTGACCACAACATTACACTAATTGAAAAATAAACAACTTAATTATCATGAACAGTCTAGCATTATAACAATTAGTTCACTGCCATCTGGTTCAGAAATCAGAATTATACCCTTTCCACTCTTTTACTCTCCACTGAGCATGCCCGTATCAAATTAAAAAAACTTCAAGCCAAACTGCTTTTATTCTTTCAAACAAATTACAATTAAATATTTTAAAATGTCCATTCCTTAACAGGCGGCTGGACAGTCTGTGCAAGAGCATCC
>JAQIVZ010001254.1:0-37133 GCA_034700945.1 Arrhopalites spinosus
AAAAAAGTTAGAGTTGCCGTGCGATTGCATTTTTTACTCACAAAAGCATACACTCATTTTAACTAACTGGTCCTTAACAATTAATTTACTTTACCCAACAATGAACGTCAATGTTAATTTAATCCCAAATTATCTACTTTTAAAGATTAAATTATGAACCAAAAAAAAGTTGAATTGCTTCCCACGGAGTCAAGGACGTCGACGATAATCATCTTATGTGAGTGTGTGGCAAAATTGACAAGCGAAAGCAAAATTTTACCAACGTTGAAATGACATTTGGAGATTTTTAATTTTAGTTATATTTAATGCTAAATAAATCGGAGCTATCAATTTAATTGTGAGGTTAATATGTCACCTTTAAATCACTTAATTGTGCTTTAATTCGAAGGATAATAAAAAAGGAGGAAAAGAGCGGCGAGGAAGGAATTTGAAAAACTTTTTAAACAAATATCAGGTAACGTAGTTTCAATTAAACATTAATTGTTATACTTTGAGTTTAATTGTTTTATTGAAACTAAAATGTAAAGGAGAAATTTCTTCACATTGTACATTACTCATTTATTTGATTAACATTCATTTCCCTCTCGTAATTTATTGTTGTAGACTAGTGGTCGTCATTCCACATGGGAAATTTTTAGGAAATTTTCGAAAAACCATGTCTTCATTTTACTGTAATTGTCTTGTTTGTGACGTCATTGTTGAAAGTTTCAAAATTGTGGACGACCCCTACGAAGTAGAAAAACTTTTGGGCTTGTTTTGGGTCTTTTGTGGTCACATGAAAGTTGACCACAGTCTCACAGAACATTTTGATTTTGAGACTGAACCTTTCCCATTTTGTAAGCCTTGTACTTGTGACCTCATTCAACTCAGCAAATGTCACCGCAAAAGTTCCGTGTCAAGTTCTCAACGACAAAACATTTCAAAATTTGTGGCTCGTCTCAGTTTCAAAATTTTAAATTCATTTGGTGATAAAAATCATGTCACAATTAAAGTGGAGCCAGGATTGGTCACCTTCAATAATGTGGAGGGGCCCACAATAAAACGCAACAATGGTCAAGAGGACGTCGACCCATTGACTTCAATTAAGAGTAACGTCTTTAATATACGAGAGTCAATTTTTAATGGTATTTAACTGGTATTTAACTATTTTTTTTTGAAAATTCATTGATATTACAATAATTACAATTTGTTTCCTTAATATTTTTGACAGCGTACAATGTAAAAGTTGTTGTCGACAAGATTGACCCGGAAGTGGACAAGGACCGATTATTGTTACAATTAAAATCCAGTCGCCAAGAAGATGCCGTGAAGGAAGATGATGATGATGATGTTAATTTGGATGATGATGATTCATTTGATGAAGATGACGAGTCAAATGAGAGTCAGGATGAGGAGACGGTGGTATCCAAGTTATTTCCTAGTGAAGAAAATGACGACAGTGACAGGTCATCAGTGCAGGTTATCGAAAGGTCAAGGTCACCAAAAAAGCCAAAAAATCATTGGAGCGACACGAAGACGGTGAAAGTAGGAAAAAATAAATTTCGTCACGGGGATGAATTTTATTTCGAAGAATTTGGCACCACCTTCAAGTGTTCTACCTGTGATTACTCCTCCACAGTCAAGGGATGCATTTTGCGTCACATTCAAGTTGTTCATTATGGTACGTCAATTAATTAATTTATTATAATATTATAGAAGCAAGTGTGATTAAAGTTATGGTTATTATTGTAGCTTCCTACAGATTCAAATGTAAAATTTGTCGAAGAAGATTCCAAAATCGGTCACATTGTGAGAAACATGAAGCGTCCAAAGAGGCCCATTTGATCCCCACAAAACCGGCAAATTTGAACGTTTTCCGTGAAATTACTGGCCCAGACTCGTCTGACCCCGTCCGAAAGTTTTTATACCGAAACTTGTACCCTTTTGAATTGGTTGATCAAGTTTTCAAATGTGGGTCCTGCTCTTACACGTCCACCAACAAAAATCTTTTTCTTGGCCACATCCGAGATGTTCATATCAGTACGAACTACCAGATTTAATTATACTTACAAGATTCTAATAATAATTACAATCATTAAAATAAATAATTATGTTTCATTTCATTCCAGATAAAGGCAGATATCCATGTCCAATGTGTCCCAAATCATTTAACCGGTCTTTTGACCTAAGAAGTCATATTGAAACTCATTCAACAGATAAAAAATATACTTGTTCACACTGTGGCATGGCCCTCAAGTCTCCCAAATCATTAAAATATCATGAACTGACCCATCAGAGAGTCAAACTGGGTCAAAATCTCTGTGACCAATGTGGAAAGAGCTTTGCCCGCCCCAAACTTTTAAGTGCCCACATCAAGATTAAGCATACGAACGAGAGACCCTTCAAGTGTTCAGGTGACCTCTTTGACTTTTGTTTTTTAAATGTTCGACTCGTTGTATCCAAGTATCTAATGGCGTGTTTAATTTGACAGTGTGTTTCAAAGGATTTGCAATAGAGAGGTCACTAAAAAGGCACAATTTACTCCATCTTAAGGTCATGCCATTTCTGTGTCATTTGTGCGGGGAGGGGTACAAGGATAACGCGGACGTTTTGAGACATGTCAAACGTGCTCATGATCCCAGTAAACCGGTCACCAGAAAACGGAAGCGTCGACGGTACAAAGTTCATGACCTCCACTCGACAAAGGACATCGAGTCCACAGAAATGGTCGAGAATACTGGAGAGAAGATGAATCACTAATTCACAGGAATTGGTCAATCATTGTTCTAATTCTGTACCAGTCAATAAATTATTTTACTTGTTAACAATTTTTCTAAACAAAACATGATTGAATTATTATTCCATTAGTCCTCGATAGTTAACGTATCGTCTTTATACATGACATTTCTACTTAACTCCCAACTTAATTTACATTGTAACCACTTGGATGGCCAAAAAAACAACAATTATTATTTTGTTTGTATTCCCATTTATCGGATTTTCATGTGATGCAAACTAAATGTTTTCAGATGGGTGGCATTGTGATTCATAATTTACTTGAAATTTCGCCAAACTACAACTATTTTGTCACCATTTTGTACAGTTAAAAATAAAAGGAGATGGGCGGCTTTAAGAGAAATATACCTTCCTGACATTTTGAGCTGAAATTTTGTGGAGACGTGCTCCTGGTGACCAGGAACAATAGTTGTCTTACACCTTAAAAGTGACTGCCTCCTTTGACCTCCATAGGTCAAAAAGCGCTCCATATGTACGTTATGGTCGAAAAACTTAGTTGTCATACAAAAATTCTGAAACTTGGTAAAAAGTCTCTCCTTGAAAATAATATGAAAATACAATGTTTCCGAGAAGGACCACAGTGGGGAAGGCAAACCAAGAAAAGTTCATGAGACCCGTTAAAACTGACCAATCGGAGGAAGTCTTTGAGGAGAAATTCGGGGAATTGTGGTCAAATATGGGAAAAAAGGACTTTAGTTAACTATAGTAAAATAGTAATAACAAAAGTTTTATATAAAAATGGAAAATAAATAATTGCAATTAAAGTCACATGAATAAATAAATGGAGGAGTATGGGACGAGACTGTAGAATTAAAGACTAGAGAGTATTTTATTGCAAAAATTTGGCAAACAATTAATAAAATGTAGACAAAACATGAATACATAGCCAAAGTTAACGACAAAACAAACATTTAAATTGAGCACCCATTCCCCCTCTTTGACTTTTTTTTCATTATAATTAAAAATTTCATTTTTTTGATATTATAAAAAAATACAATAACAATTCACAAATATATTTTTTTCAACAATTTAACAACATAACAAGAGTAACAACATGTTTCGTTTTTGTATACATTTTGACCTTTTCTGGACCTATAAAATATAATATGTGTAAATATCACAAAAGTGGTTTTCTCTCTCCATTTTCTTTACCTATTAATTCTCAACAATTAGTTTTTTTAAATTTACATAAATATAGGCAATGTATTATATTTAACTACAATTAATTCCCCACTTGCCTGTTGACTTTTTAGGGTAGATGACGTTCAAAAATGGCGGCCACGGCTCGTTTCCATTTTTGTCCAGACTGACCAAATTGAGTTTTGGTAGGGTCAACGTCCCCCTCCTTTTCCCGGTCCTCCATTTCTTTTTGTTGTTCTTCATAATTTTTGGCTTGATTGTGAAATTTTTTGATTTTGGTTTCTAATCTCTCAATTTTCTTTTGATAGTAC
This sequence comes from Arrhopalites spinosus, assembly GCA_034700945.1. Taxonomy (NCBI): domain Eukaryota; kingdom Metazoa; phylum Arthropoda; class Collembola; order Symphypleona; family Arrhopalitidae; genus Arrhopalites; species Arrhopalites spinosus. Next base: position 4,227 of record JAQIVZ010001254.1, read on the forward strand.
TCGACGGGCATGCCGTCAAAAGCCCGGCCATGGAGTCGACCCAAATGAGTGTACACAATTTCCCGTTCAAAATGTTTTTTCTCATTCTCTAAAAATTCAATCTCAAGTTGACAAAATTCCTTCTCCCCTTTGAAATGGGCACTCGTCCCCACCAAATTGGATTGGGCTCTCCGCTCATTGTGTTGTTGAACTTTTAAATCATACTCTTTTGTCAGATCTCTCCGTCTCTGTAAATATTCTTCTTGATCTCTCGTCTGTTGCGGATTCTCATAAAAATTTCTGAATTGTGTTTGGAGTCCTTCAGTGAGACGTCCTTCATCATACAATTTCTTTTGTACAGGGTCACTCAGAATTTCATAGGCAGTTTGAATCGCCAAAAATTTGTCTTGGGCACCCGGCAAGGAATTCTTGTCAGGGTGATACAACAGGGCATACTTTTTGTAGGCAGTTTTGACATCTCTTGCACTGGCTGTCCTTGATATTTGGAGGACGAGATAGTGGTCTACAATCACCATCTTCTCCAATCCCTCTATTTTTTATTAATGTCCTTTAAACCCAATTTAATTCCATTAACCATCTTTTTTTAAATTAATTAAATTATTTTTAATTAATACGAATCTCACTTTACTTGAATTGCAGGTAGCGAGTTGATTGACTAATTTATTTAAAGCCAGTTGGATGATGAGAGGCTGTACAAAAACAAAAATAATTAAAATAATGAAGGTGATGATGCTAAATGATGATTAAAATATTTTACGCTTTTCTGCTCTCTTCTCCAAAGTAATAATTCATGTCCAATGGACTGGAAGGGGTTGTAGGGCACTCAATTGACTGTCTTTTTTATTGCTAATTTCAGTTAATCTAATTTTTTTACATGGTTGAGAAGGAAGGGCGTATTATTTTGATATGAAATTTTAATATTTAAAAAAAACTTGTTTCCCGGACTCTCTCGCCCTGGATTCATGGATTGTCAAAGGTTTTTGGGGATGGAAGAAGGGAGACCTTGAAGAGCATGTACGAGGGGGTTCTGGATAAATTTTTACCCAGGCGAGATGAACGCATACTCAACTTTTTGGACAAAAACTTTCGGCATTGCGGATGAGCTCTAAATTGGATCAACTGTCGACCCTGAACCTTTTTTGGGGGGCTAAAAATCTTTAAACTTTTTCATCCATCCGACAAAAGGGGGGAATCCCGGGCCCCTCCAACCAAATCCCTTCCTTTTCTTTTACACAATTTTTTTAAATGACTTTCATTTAAATGACATTTTTTTCTATGGAATACTAAAATCAATATTATGCTCAATTTAAAGTATGATGAAATCTATGATGGATTGAAAATGATTCAATATTTAAATATTTAATTTTGACTCTTGTTATTTGGCTAGTAGTGTATGGAGTCTGTGGCTATGAGAGAATTAAATGGAAAGTCTTTGTTGTTGGGCTTGTACATGTAAAGGAAGAGGGGGGGAGAGAGAAGCTTTGAAAACATGTGTGGAGCATGAAAATAGTCCGTTGGGGGAGATGATTCCCTTGATTATATTTTCCCGCTCGAATTTGACGCTTTTTCAAAGATTTATTTTTAACGGACAAAAGAATTTCTTGTTTGTGTCCAGCACTCGGGCTCTCTTCTTGTTTATTTTTTCGGGGTAACAAACTTCAAGTTTTTTAATTGTCTTTCATTCCAAATACGACTAAAAGTGTTGCCAAGTACTAATTGTAACTTTTTGACGAATATTTAATTGTAGAAAAGTGTTCAAGCAGAAAAAAGGGAGATTAAGAATGTCCACCAACGTCAAACCCAAGGGGAAGGTCAATGCCTACTTCTTTTTTACGTCTTCCCAAAGGAATGAACACAAAAAAAACCACCCAAATGAGACTTTGTCCGTCGGGGACTTTTCCCGAAAATGTTCCGAGCGTTGGAAGGTAATTACCATGTTAATTCCTATTTTTTTAACAAATTATTCTAATTTATTTAAATTTTAATTTTAATTCCAGGCCATGGGCCCAAGGGAACGGAAACCATTTCAAGACTTGGCTGATGCTGACAAGCTCCGTCATGAGAGAGAGATGGCCCAGTACTGCCCACCCAAAGGTGACACTAAAAGTGAATTTGATTAACTTTTTTTTCAAAATTATTTAAATTAAATGATGATTACAATTTATTTGTCATGTTCAAAAAATTTACATTCTTTATTTGGTTTATAATTATTTTATTTTATAGGGACGAGCAAGTCAAGGAAGTGAAGGAGACCAAAATTCTCAAACTTTTTTATGATGAAATCTTGAATGTCAATATGACTGGAGTCTGAATAGACACTTTCAACAAACTTTTTGACATTTTTTTAATGGATTTCATGACTCAAATATATGTATCTCAAGTTCAAAATTTTTTATAATATTAATATTACTATAATTATACAATAATAATTGGCTTATTCAATATTTAAAGTGACGACTTAAATATTCATTTTAATTAAAGCATAATATTTACTATGTATACTCATTAATTAACTATTTTGTCCAAAATTTTTGTTTGATTTTTGTCTTATGTCATCAACTAACAATATTCAATAAATAAATTTTTCTACTTTAATTCATTTCTCCACAATGTTCATTTATTCTCTTAAATAATATTTTGAGATTGACATCCGGTTTTTTAAAAAAAAGTAAGAATAATCACCACCACTACTACTTTTTAAATATTATTCTCTATTTATTGTAATGCAAGTAAACATTGTCAATGATGAATGGGTTCCTCATTCTGTCCCGTGTCCCATTTCAACACGTCAATTTTTGACAGCTCTTGAATATACAAAAAGGAAGCTCGAGGACTAATTTAGTGTAAAAAACATGAATATGTAAACTACACTTCAATTTGTAGACACCTTCGTTTTTTTACGGATTTAAACCGGTTTCATTCACAAGCAACTCTTGTAAATTTTTTTGTCTTTTGTGTGTATTACGTCATGAGAGCAAAAAATTGGGCAAATTTTTACGGTATATGTATAATATATATGTATGACTGAGCACAAAAATCACAAAACTTTATGTCTATTGAGTGCAATGCCTGCAAAAATCTCGGTCTCAATTTCTTGACTAAAGAGCAGAGGTCACAACGGCCAATTTCCTTGTCTTCTGCGTCTTCGTCAGCATGACCCTCCATTCGGTTCATAATATCCGACGTGTAAAATCAGCCCATTTACCACCACCACGAATTCAACCCGTCTACTATGTTGTCCAACAAGAAGACCCTCAAAATTCCAAATCAGTCCCACATTTTGACTCGGAAGACAAGATTCGACCTCTGGAAGTATACGGTGACCCAGCTGTCATGGAAGACACCCAATTGCATGACAATTTGATGCGTTATTTGTGGCCTGACTTGACCCCCACAATTAAAAATCCAACCAGGGGTCGATACGACTTGAGTCGATTAACGCAAGCATAATTTGACATAAATTAATTATTATTTTGACAAGAATTTAAATTGTAAAACTTAATCACAATTAAATGTATAGGTACCAAGACTACATCAATCAAATGCATCATACTCTGAGACATGACTTGAATGCTGACGTATTGGGTTATAAGGATGGCCACCGAGAGGGTTGGGATGGGGATCAGTATTGGCTAACTGATGAAGAAATTTATCGTTCAAAAGGTTTTGATTAATTAACATTTTAAATAACATTTAAGAGTTCTTTGTATATAATATGTATATGTTTTTTTGAAAAAGGTTACCAAAAATATAGGAAACATTTGAAAAAGAAGGCTAAAGTATTGAAAAAATCTCTACCCGTAATTAAATGGTTTCAAAAATTTCTTGAAAAGAAAGCCGTCAAGTTGGACGTAGTGGCACCCTGGTAGTATTAATATAATAAATAATTGGTTCTCTACTAATTTTAATTTATGACTTGAACTTATTTTTAAAAATTGATGTTACATGTTGTATTGAAAATTAAAATTGGAAATGAAAAAGTTTGTTGTTAAAAAAAGACTGTAATTTAATTAAACCACATTTAAGTTACAGTGTAACAGTCTAAATCAATTTAAAGTTAATTAAGGTGGAGTAAAGTTATCTGTTTGAGCAATCTCTCTGAGAGCCATGGTGGCATAACAAGAATTGGGCAGAGTGAATTCAACAATAGCACAAATTTTATCTTTAACTCCAGTTTCTGAATATCCATTAAACTGTTGACTATCTTCAAGTTTTTCTTCTTGTTGCAAAAAGTAGAGGTCAGACGGCATGAGGGAATTCAAATTATCCGTGTCATTGTAAGGATAAATCTGATAGTTGATACCTTCCGGTCTTACGATGATTGGACGGTAAAAACCACGAGGAACTTCTTCTCTACAGTCAAAAATAATCATCATCATGAATTTGAGAATTATTTTTAAACATTAAATAATGATGCTTAAAATGTAAACTTACTTTATTGGGAACTTGACCAAGGAATCATGATTAAGTCCTTCCTTTGCCAAAAGTTGTTCTTGTAAAATTTGTATACTTGGATTAGAATATTTGGTCAATTTAGTACCCAGGACGGGTAGTAGTACATCATAAATTGAATATGGATGACCCGGTACTAAATCCGAATCTCCCAATATTTTCAATGTTCTGTCCCCATGAGCAACATTATTGGAGTTTGCTTGACTGGATGATGATGATGATGAGCCAATCCATGAATTTTCAAATGAAGAATTAGGATTCGGAATTTCAACATAATCTCCGGGTAAAACTTGGAAACCAAAATTTTTGATACGAATATTGACAAGTTGATTCCATAAATAACTTGTCATCGCTGGAATAAAAAGGGCTCGAGCTGATTTTGGTAGACCTTGGAAAATTTCAATCAAGTCACCCTTTCCCTTTTGTTTGATTAAACTCTTGAAAAGTCCGGCTCGAAAATCAATCTCCCGTTGATCTTTAGGGAAAAATTCAAGACATTTGACCGGGTCACGTTCTCTCAACCAACAGCTCTTGGCTTTGGCCATGTGGGGCCAGTCATTTGGTTTTTCGGTTAGAATCAAGTCAATGGCCTACAGAAAATTATTATTATTAATAGTTAATATTAATACTACAGTAGTAGTACTACTACTAATATTTAATTATAATTTTAACTAATTACCTTTGGCCAATCAAGCTTCAATACGGCATTACCAACTTGATGACAGTTGGACCCAAATTTTTGAAGGCCCCAATAATTAATGAAACCAATTTCCTTTAAAGTTTTCATCCCATTGTGAATTTCACTCACGACGTCATGAGGAGAGGATGATGATGATGTTGGAACTTTTATATTTCTTACTAAAATTTTAAAGTGATTTCCATTCATTTTCCCAAATTTAAGGGATCGAGAGGAATAGGAATAATTTCCAAGACGAGTCATTTTCCAACTAGCACTTAAATTAACTATATCGTGAGCACTACGGTGGGTGATGAAGGAAATTCGTTGAGTTGATTGACTTATTTTATCTTTACGACCAGCAAAATATATATCTTCCGCTTTGACTCTACATATAAGTAAACATGGCAATTAGAAACAATTATTTTTTGTATTGATGTATATTTAATTTAAATTACTTTAAATGTTTGGCTATATAATTAGCAGCAACCGACTGTTCTATTCCTTCCTTGTAAAGGGTACAATGAATATATTTTTTTGTCCTCCCTTTCTTTGACCCGAGGTTGTAATCTGAAATTCAACAATAAGAACGTTTATTCTATTTGTAATTTAATCATTATCATCAACTTAATCATCTCTCTCCAGAATAATATACTATGATTATTTTGATGACATGAAACGTTTTGTCCCTAAAAACTTTATGCTTATACCTGTTGCCTCTATATTGTAAACAATTTGAAATAAGTGTACATGTGTAATGACAAATGCATATTTAATTCACATGGACTTGATTAAATTTTGAATATTATTAAATATTATTTAGTACCTCGAGGAGGACCAAGGTCAGTCAATTGAACTTTTTTCCCATACATGTCAATCTCATGTACTTGAAAGTCTGCACATCTGACAACAACAACAATAATAGAAATCTTTTGTAAAACACGAGTACACTTTTTGAACAATGGCTTAAAATATTAATTGATTATTAACTCACTTTTCTTTGACTGTTGCAATGATCTTTGGTTGACTACCCACAAATTCGGTAATTCCAACTTCCGCATATTTCTGTGCTTCCAAGTCAAATGATGGTGATGATGGAGCCGGAATATTTTGTGCTAAAGTTGATAGTCTAGGTAGTAAACTACATTAAAAGAACAATACAATTTTAAATATTCAGCAAAAATGACAAATTAATATTTAATTATTAAATATAATTTTATAAACACAAGATAGTACGTGATGTAGATCTGTATATACTCACCAAGATAATTGTCCATTGAGAGTAGGGGACTTGAAGATGAACCCAAAAAGGGGGATAGAAGCAGTTGATAACATTTAAAGTTAACTCTAAATAAAGAATGCAATAATAAATTATAAGTAAATTATGTGACAATTTCATTACATTTAACCTTTTTTTAACTTACTTTTTTCACAAAATCATCCAGAATCTATTTTACTCATCCAACAATCATCCAACAAGTAAAGAAGTGTAACGAAAATCCCCTGTAAAGTACAAAATACAATGAATCAATTAAAAACACTTTCTACTATTACGTAATTGCGATTTAATTGTGAGTAGAAGTTTTGTAGATACATAGTTAAAATACAATAAAATAGTAAAAAAAGTTATAAAAAAGTGTGGGCCGGCGAGGACATTTTATTTGTCATTTCCTGGGCACTAGTACAATTTAAAAATGAAGTAAAATATTTTACCTTTTTGGAGAATCAAAGAGAGGACATGGTCAATGTAATGTTCAAGTCAAAATATCATGTAAATGTAAAGACAATTTTACAAAAAAGAAAAATTAAAAAAATTCGAAACAAACAGACTTTTTTTCTTCCCGTTTTCTCTTTGGCAGCAAGGACGGCTATGTATGCGAATGAGTTACAAAATTCGTGCCATCACTGCCAAAACCAAAAAATCAGTTTTTATTCCCAATTAAATGTAATTACAGACAAATTAACAAATATTACTTCTTACACCAAAACAGGAATAATTCACACAACAAAATCAAAATGGAGAAACATCCCATGGCAAGATAAATGTAAAAACAGGATTTGTTGACAGGATTGTTAAAAGTTGGTAATTTCTTCAAATTAAATGTTGAAAAAATTTGCTTCTCAATCAATTTCCACAAATGTCAATTCCATGGTAGTTCCACGGTAGTTCCTTATTCTACTACCCTTGGGTAGTTCATAATTGTCACTGTCTTCGCTAAGCGTAATCCTATCTTGAATGTCCACCCAAAATTGGTAAATCCCACTCACAAAAATGTTCTGAAGAGGTCGGACAAGGAAATCCAAGTTGGGACCGGAAACGGCCATCATAATGTAATTGATGGGGATTTCTTTTTCGAGAACATTCCAACGCTTGTGGGTCGACAGGGGTAATATGGTTTTGTACGCTTGCAAAATATTATCCGATTTCATTAAAAAAACTCGACGATTACGGGGAGTAAACTCATTGATCCAATTATGTAAAATCAAGTTTTTGAGATCAGTTTCAGCCATTTCCGTCCCATTGGCTTCCCATTGTTCAGCATAGACCAAACCAATTAACATATTCCACGTGTGGTCATAGTCTTCTCTCACAGGTGTAAACTTAAATTGTAGTCTAATTAATTCATGTAAACTTAATTGTACTTCTTCTGTCGTCGGCACAATTTGAGTACTTTTCAATTCCCCCAAATAAAATCGTCAAATGAGGAAAACAAAAAAGAGCCAAAGTAATGAAAACCAATGACCTTTGACCTTTGGTATTTGTGTACGAGAAATAAATGGTCTTAAAATAAAAGAACAAGAATTCATCCAATTAAATTTAAACCCATGCACTTGGAGTATCGTTGCCAAAAAAATGATACCAAATAATGAAATCAAAATCCACAATGAAAATGGATGATTTAAAATGAGCGGGAATTTTGAACTAATTACAGAATTTGAGGGATAAATAATTGAATAAGAAAAATCATTAACTTTTTCAAAATAGTCAAAACCCAATTGAAACATTGGAGTCGTACAGACAATAGAACCCATAATTATTGTGGCATATGTTTTATCGTGAATTCCTGGACTAAATAAATTTCAAATAATTAACGAAATGTTTAATTTGTTAATTAAATCATTAACTATTTTTACAGGAATTATTGGTAGAAATTGTGATTTAAATATTTCCCTCATATTTAATTCTTCATTCAGATTCCTATAAAAGGACCCTTGGGAGTACAACTCTCCCAAATAAAATTTAGAGCGAGTTTTGAATATTATTTGCTTGATTTCCATCTGAAAATATTTTTTTAGTGGAGGTAAATTCAATTCAATTAAATGTCCCCAAATTTTTTGGTTCTGGACATGAATGTGAAGACTTGAAATGGAGTGGATCATTTTTGTATTAAAATTAATGACAATTTCAAGAACATTCACTGGACTGAAAATTAATTCTGAAGCCATTGTAATCACTGGAAAGTCTGACAAGTTATTTGGATTATGGAGGGAAATTATAAAATCTTGGAGAAGATTAAACTGGCGTTGATTTTTCCAAATAAAATGACTCACAAAACTTATGGGATTTTTTGTAGTCTCACCTTCAACAATAAAATGAGTTTTTGTGTTCCCACCAAATTTTCTGGTTTCATTTCCATTTAATTTTTCAGAAAGAAAACAATTTGACTTTTCATGACAAATTTTCATCTCAACCTGTAGTCTTGCCATCTCTATTATGAGACTCCATTCCAAATTTTCTAGTCTTGATTGTTGGACATGAATGACGATTGTTGAATTTTGAAATATTTCTATTAAATGGCCAAGTCCAAATTGAGCAGGATTGACAATGTCATTCCCATTGGTGTTTTCATGGCTTAAATGTGGCTTAAATTGTGCCATATTTTAACGGTCAATTAATTAATGTTAAACATTTTGGATTCTTTTTAGACATGATTGAATATTGAGAACAGACACTGAAATATTCAAGTTTTCATGGTCTTCTTCAACGTGATGAGTACAGAAATGTCAACCCATTGTCTTGGACAAAATAGCACGCGAAACTTGGTCTTGTCTGATAACTTTTCGCTACAAAGAGGAGGCAAAACCAAAGAATGGGGCAGGTTAGTTGACGAAAGTAATGTGGGATATTTGACATGAAAGTCAATTAAAACACGCCCTTGTCATCCACAGAGAACTGAGGGCCCAAACACGACATTTTATATTGACCCCAATCCCATTGTCAACTTTGTGTATGAACTGACCATTTATTTTATAAATAAAAAGAATAATAATCAATACATTTTCAATTAAGCTACTATTGTAAACTGACCTTGGTGAATTATTTGAGGTCAAACATTTATGAACAGACAAACCACCGGGTTGAAAATGAAATGTTACCGGAACAAAAGATTATGGAGTGACGATAAAGAAATTTGGTGGTTCTATCAAAATAGTATGGATGTAGAATAATGCAAAAAAATTAATGTGGACACATGAACAAATTCGTTGTGTAATTTGGAGGGTTAAATTAGGAGGAGGAAACTCATAGAGTGAGTCCAGGAAATTTGATAAATTGTGAGTTAAATCTGTGATCCAGTAGGCCCAAATTTATTAGTTAACGAATGGTGCAAAAAGATGATGAAAATGTGGTTCACAAAATTGAAGGAAAATAATTTTTGTGTACTTTTGTTAATAATATTATCACAGTAACAAAATTAGTTTGGGCATGACATGACGTCATTGAAAAACGTTTTGGTAATGTACAAATGATGCTAAATCCTATTCTACGAAATAGAGTCTCACGTGCAAAACGTTTTTGGCTTGTCTCTCTCTCTCACCGTACAAAGCCTCACCTGAACAATTCATGGGGGCTCTCTGTTTATCCCATCCATAAAATGTGACTCATAAAAAAAACGTTTGGGAGATGATGGACAGGGACTCCTTTCCAGCCGGTAACCATTTTTTGTGTGTGTTTGACTCTCTACTGACGAGTGGCCAAATTTTTTTAGTCACTTTCCCCGCCTTTCCAAACCCTAACAAAGTGAGACTTAAATTGTACGCCAATTAATATTTAATCTCTCGATCAAAATAATTTAGTTAAATATTAAACAAAATGGCGTCCCAGTTGTGGCAAAATGAATGCACTTTTGACGTCCTGTCGGCAGAGGCCGTGGCCAAAGAAATGGAAAATTGCATCACCGATGTGAGGAGTTTTGAATATTTTGTATTTTAATTTTTAATTATAATTAAAATTATTTGTAGCTCAACTCAATTCTTCAACTACGTCCCTCCACGATGAGATTTCTCTGCAATTATTTTGGTTGGGACACGCACAAATTATTGGAATGTTATTATGACATGGACCCCACCAAACTATTCCAAAAATTCGGGGTCATCTCCTTCAACTCCAAAGGTCACCAGTTGACCTCTAATAACTTGGATGGGGAAGACGAGGGTCAAGACTGTCAAATTTGTTACATTTGTTTCATTCCCAATGTAAGCCATTTTAATGATTCCCGCATTTCACATTTAATTTTCTGGAAAATTAAGAGGCGGTAATATTTACACACAGAAAAAGCATGACCTCGAGTGTGGTCACTATTTTTGTCCTACCTGTTGGGTCACCTACTTTACAACAAAAATAATGGAGGAGGGTACAGGTCAAATTTCTTGTGGAGGTCACGACTGTCCTATTCTAGTCGAAGATGAAATGATCATGGAACTTGTACAAGATTTAAAAATTCAGCAACGTTACTACCAACTAATTACTGACAGTTTTGTACAGGTAATCTCCAATTAAATAAGCATTTAATTAAGAATTAAAATTAATTGTTTATTTTAAGTGTAACAAATCATTGAGATGGTGTCCCTCTCGGGATTGTACCAGAGCCATTCGGGTCCACTACAAGGGACCACGCCCCTTCGTGACTTGTGCATGTGGCCACAAATTTTGTTTTGAATGTGCCCACGAGTGGCACGAGCCACTGCGATGCGACTTGACTCAAAAATGGCTTCAAAAATGTTCTGATGAATCTGAAACTTATAATTGGATTGTGGCTAATACTAAAGTAAAAATAAAATAATTAAAAATGTACACATTTAAAGTTAACCACCAAATTTTGTAGAACTGTCCAGAATGTAATAGCCCAATAGAAAAAGATGGGGGGTGTAATCACATGACTTGCAAGAATGTGAATTGTCAAACAGAATTTTGTTGGTTGTGTCTTCAACTTTGGAGTATTCACATAAATGACTCTGGGTAATCTAAATTAGAAGTAATTTTAATTGAGTTTTTAATTAATTACATACACCTAATTAATTTGTAGGTACATTTGTAACTCATTCGATGCAAAGGAAGAAGATCGAGAGAATTCGCGGGTGATTTTGGATCGTTATGTTTTTTATTTTGACCGCTACATGAATCACATACAAAGTTTAAAATTGGAACATAAATTACATGAAATTGTCGAGACTCACATGAAGGAATTGCAACTCCATCGAGTTTCATGGATCGACGTTCAATATTTGAAACAGGTGCGGAATATTACTCATGTCACATGACAAAATAATTTTTGAGTCAATTTTTAGGCCGTTCATGTTTTGACCGATTGTCGTCGAACTTTGATGTACACTTACGCCTTTGCTTTTTATCTCGAAAAGAATCTCGAATCGGTCATTTTCGAAGATAATCAACGAGATTTAGAGGCTGCTACCGAAACATTGTCGGGTTATCTGGAACATTTTATTGTTTCTCAAGCCATGGAGGACTTCAACATTAAGGTGCACAATTGTGTTCTATTTAGACTAAATGAAGAATTTAAATTTGATAATAATTAATTTAATTAGGTTCAAGATAAATCCAGATATTGTGAACATCGTCGTCAAGTTATTTTGAAACATTGTTATGAAGGCTACCTTAACAATTTTTGGGTGTACAATCATCCAAAATTAAACTCTTCGACATCGAAAGCTCAAGCTCAACCCGCATAATTTTAAATATATGAATATGAATGGAGACACGTGACTGAGGACTGAGTGTAATTATTTTAATTACGCAAGTAATTAAAATAAGAAATATATCTTATTTATTAGTTGACTGACCCTATACACAATTATTTATATACAAATAATTGTGGTTAACGTGATTAGCCCCATTTTAAAAATTAGGGGGGATGATTATCATGATGAGAGTGGTCATTATGAAGACACATGTCATATCCCCTATTTAATTTTATCATTAATTGCAAGTTAATTTATACAAACTTTCAATCACGTCACTGTTTACGACGTCACAGTTAATTTGATTATTTCCATTAATTTAACCTTGATTTAACATTAGCTTAAATTGACGTCCCATTATTTTTTAGATTCTGCAGCTTTTCTGACAATTTCAACATTTTTTTTGTTGTTTTTACGTAATTAATTTAATTGACGACACTTCAATAGAATTAATTGTAATTAAAACAAACATTTAACAAAAGATCCTGTTTGAATTGAATCAATTAAATTGTTCCTTATTTTTCATTTTTAACAAAAAAAACTTGGCCATAAATTCTGGAAACCGCAGAAAAGATGTGCAAAGTCAATTTTCATGGTCGCATAAAATTCGTATAAAAGTTGTAAAAATTTTCATAATTAAATATTTTTAACCTTGTTTCACCATGAAAACAATCTTCGTTTTGGCCTTCATTCTTGCCACCATTTGGGTGACGGGTAAGTGTTGAAATATTTTTGAAAAATATTTAAATGTTCAGAAGAAAACTGGACACTTAATTTTTTGAATTTTATCCAGATGCCGCCACAACATTCGAAGTGGACACGAGTGCCGCCAAAGATTTGACTGAATTTGGTCAACAAGTGAAGAAAACTTGTGAGGATTGGTATCCCAAAATAGCTAAATTTTTGAACACTCCCGGGTACAAAGACCCCGAGACAGTTCCGGTTAAATTTGAAGACAATGACGGAGTGGCCTACGCTTCTGGGGGGAGGATAGTGGGCTCGATAAATTATTTTAGGGAGCACAAGGATGACGTGGGAGCATTTGTTCATGAAACTGTTCACATCGTTCAAAAATACCCGGATGGGTGTCCCTTTTGGTTCGTTGAGGGAATGGCGGACTACATTCGGTATTATCAGTACCAGCCAGAGAGGAAGCCTGGAAAACCCGGGAAGAATAACAGTTACAAACAGGGCTACGGGATTGCCGCGTACTTCATAAATTTCATTCGATCTGATCGATCCACTCGAAATGGTGTCCGTACTGTCATGAAAGCTCATCGGGATTGTCGGGAGGGTAAGTACCAGGATTCGGTTTGGCAACAAGGAACCGGCAAAAATTTGGATGCTCTTTGGAGTGACATGCAGAAACGGGGTTAAACTAAAAGCCCAAAATGAATTCCTCCATTCTGTTCCACTCTATGAATAGTATTCCATATAACCAATCAAATATTTTTAATCGCAACTTACAATTCCCTTTAACATTATTTTGCTTAAACATGACACAATTAAATCACATACAATTTTCATTATTTTTTGTCCTCTACATTTCAATACATTACAATCACTTTACAAGTTGAACTAACAACTGCCTTGAGGTTTCTATTGGTCCTATTTAGACACACTCACCTTATTGGTCATTACATTTTTTGCCACTTTCACATGGCCCTGTGGCCGAGCAAAGTATCGGAACAGCTCTGCTCCCATTGATTGCATTTAAATTTACATGATTCAACTTAAAATTAACCTCTTCAATTAAAATAATAGGTCACAATTAAATGTAGAACTAGAACAGGGCCGGATGCAGGGACAATCATTTTCATGTAGTCAGCCGCAGCGACGGATAGGCGAAGGTAGGAAAACAGGGCAAAAGAGAAATGAGACGGGAATTCATGTGGACACTTTTGTCGCCCACTTTGGGAATATTAATTCATAATTGGAATTAACAAAATGTTACAAAGTTTGTGAGGATGGGGAGAGAGTTCCCTTTGGGGTACATTAGGCCGCCGCAAATTAATAGAAAATCCCGGCAAATTCTGCCCACCAAAAAAATAAGTATCCCCGGTAAAAAAGACAGACCCCCGGCTTTTAACCCTGGCAAAATAGTATACGTGCCGGACAAGAAGAAGAAGGAAAAGACTTTCAAATTCCATCTGTAGAGAATCAGTAGAGATAGAATTATTATTGTTGACCACAGAGTGAGCCATAAATAATGCCTTAGACCAAAAAACCATTTCGTGACATTATTGTCCCATTTAGTAAATAAAGCAGTTCAGCCTTTCAAAATTTTCCCCAAAAACTATTGGTACAAGTTTAATTTTATGTGTTCATGGGGGAAGGACTGATTATCTGGAATGTATGGACATCTCATTGAGATGAGTTCCATTTTTAACACGTTAATAAATTTTATAGTAATAGCAAATTACAAAAGTGTCCAAATTGTTATAAATGATCCATTATTGTAAAAGGTTAATTGCCCTCCTCTTGAAAAAACCATTTAATTATTTTGCATGAAACTTTAGTTGTCGTCCATTATACATTATGTATATTCCTTAAATGAGATGCATCATGCATGTCCCATAATCTTGTTTCGACATAATTGATACTTCATGACCAGAGTTTTTTTTGATAAAAGTTTTGACTTTATTAACGTGTTAATTAACGAGGCAGTGATACAAGTCGTACGTGAATGGAGGTGTACGTGTACACTCTTGTTTCTCGGGAACACGGACGAAAATACGAAGATAAAAGTTAAAAAAATGAAAACAAAGAGAAAAAGTAAAACGAAGAGATTTAAATTGGTTGACATTTAAAATTAATTTTTATTTCTGGGCAAGGAATACAAGACGCCGTAAAAATAATGGGTGTGAATTATTGGCACCCTTAGATTGAATAATTTCACCCTTAATAATTAATATTTTTCACCCTTAAGGATTTCACCCTTAATGTTTGTATTTTCCCCCTTAATTTTAATTTTTGAAAAAGAAATTATTTTCACCCTTAACTTTTTTTTATTTTATCCATAATTTTTATTTATTGTACCCATAATGATTAAACCCATAATGTGAATTTATTGCACCCATAAAATTCAATATTTGACCCTTACAAAATATTTTTTTCACCCTTAATGATTTTACCCATAAACAAAATATTTTTCTTGTTATAGAGCAAGCCATGAAACAATTGCAAGAGTCAAAAATCAAAAAAAAAATCAAAGTAAAAAAAAAAATGTTTTGGATTTCACCTCACTGACGAGACATTGATGCTTGGTGTGGTTTCATTATTGGCGAAGCCGGTATAATTTGAACTGGCATAATGAATATTTACCCCGTGATTTAATTAAGAAGTGTTTTAGAATAAGAAGTGTATAATTTAAATTATCATATTCCACAATTTATTAATTATATATAACCATGTGAATAAAATGAATGCCGGCGACTTCTATCCCGGATATTTCAAACCGGCGACTTCTACCCACACATTTCTACCCCCGGCGACTTCTACCCTCCACATTTCTACCCCGGTCAGTTCTAACCCCCACATTTCTACCCCGGTCAGTTCTAACCCCCACATTTCTACCCCGGTCAGTTCTAACCCCCACATTGCTACATTTCTCTACAAAAATAAAATATTAAAATATTAGTCCCGGTGCAGACGCAAACCGTTCTAGATGCTTCCTCTATTCCAAAAAATGACAACAGAGAAAAATTATGGAAGAGTTAGAGTCCACTCCAGAGCCTGAAATACATTGTAAGTGTTCTAAAAAAAGCGAACCTTTCCTTATCAAGGGATTTTAGACCCTTGGACCATTCCCACTAATCCCTTGTCTTTCCTGAGCCCTGCAGGGAACCGTGAACAAATAATGAAAGCCTAGAAATTTTATCAAGTTCAAATTATTAGCCCAGCTGAGGTGAGGGATAAAAACATTGGAACCTTCCATTCTTTCATTCAACTCTTATTTCCGTTGAATAATTGATGATATTGGACATACACTAGATAGAACTGTCCTGGTTAGAAATGTAGAGGGTAGAAGTCGCCGGGGGTAGAAATGTGTGGGTAGAAGTCGCCGGTTTGAAATATCCAGGGTAGAAGTCGCCGCACACCAATAAGATATGTGAATGCATATGGTTACATGCCCGATAATATGTTAAGGGTTTCCCTAAAAGGGTTTTTCACGCCAAACATATCGTGTGGGCTTCAATGGGATTGTCGGGGATTATAGGGTGGGTTTTTTTTTCTTTTTTTTCTCCGTTTTCATTTTCATTACCGTGTTCCCGAGAAACAACAGTATACACGTACACCTTCATGCACGTACGACTTGTATCACTGCCTCGTTAATTAACACGTTAATAAAGTCAAACCTTTTATCAAAAAAACTTTTATCAAAAATCTCATTACCAGTAACCTCAGAGCCTAATAAAAATATACAATAATATACTGATACATAATTACGAGTCAGCCCGCACAATGGGAACATGGTGTTCTTTAGATGATTTCGCGAAACTCGAATTGGCGCTTAAACAAGGTTATTTTTTAAAGGTTTTTGATCAAATAACTAAGTTAAAATGTTAAAAATTGCTTGACGTGGCACATAAAACCTCTGAAATAGATGCACAATTAAAAATTAATCGAATTGTCGATAAAAGAAAATATGACGATGAGAAAACTTATTTATTATGTGCCTAGAATATATGCCTAGATTTTCTATGTTAAAATTACTTTTTTCAGGCACAGTGATTCTAAAAGTACTGAGGATGGCTGCCTCAAGAGCCATCAGATGATATGTCAACACTAAATAGTCCAATACTTTTCTATCCATTATAAAACTTTAATTTCAATTAATTTCTCACAAAAAAGTTTTATTCTCTTCTTGTAGGTATGATATTCGAGAGGTGAAATTCTATTGCTGGAGCGTAGAATTATTTAATTTCCGAATTTCGTTGAGCATAAATTATATATTTTCCTTTTTGGGTGCGGTTTTCTAATATTCTGTAATAGATTTAGATTATCTCTGAACCTTAATTAAAACATTTGAAAAAATATTTGTTTCACAAAAAAAAGTCCATCCGCAAAATAATTATTACCCGGGACAAAGTTCGTGACCACAGGTGTACATACACCTTGATACAAGATGTTGCTTCCCTATCTTCATACAATTTTTTGTTTGTCGGGGAACAAATTATTTTTGCCAGCGAAAATGAAATTATTTCTAATTTAATTGAAATAACAATTTTCTTGTATGAAATGATTCTTTATAATTAATTTCAAAACTCACTTAAAATAAATATTGATACTTGTTTGATCTTACCAATGCAGTTCACGTGATGCACGATGCCACAGCAAACATGAAATCTTTGAAAAGTTGTTCAGTTTCTTTTAAAGCTTCAATACTTTCTAAATAGAATTCAGAATCATTTAAATTAATAATTACATTTGTGACAAACAATTTAATTCTACTTTCTTGACCTGACAAAAAATTTTGTGATAAACACAAAGGCGGGAGATTTGAATCTATAAAAATATTTAAAATTTTACAACGACTATACTGTTTTGTTATTTCAGAGTAAATTGTTTTCAGAATGAAGTCAGTCACTGGTACATTTTGTTGTGAGAATGACATTAAACAATTTATTTGTACAATTAAAATTAATAATGACAAAGTTCTAATCCACATTTTGACCCGCTACAAAAATTAATTTTAATACCAGCAAAATATCTCAATTCTTTTGCCTTTCTGAGATTGGTAAAAAAATGAAGAAACTAGTGACCTTATCCGAAACGTGGCTTGCATTTCTAACCCAACACGTTTTTTTTAATGACAAATAAAAAAAAACTAACCGTGAACCTAATTTCAAATTAAAAATTAAACAAGGTGCACACCGAGCTACACAATGAGATTGGGAAAGTAAGAGTAAAATAAATCAGGTGATATTTTTGAATTTAGACTACAAAAAAAGAGTCCAAAAAATAACCGCCATTTAACGACCCTTCCACATGCACCCATTCATCATTATTCAAATAATTTGCGCTTTCTCTTGCGTTGACATTTCCGAACAAGTCCTTGAATGACCATCTACGTCTTTGTAGAAAGGGAATAATTAATTAAATGTACAATTAAAGAACAAAATCAATTGAATGTGCTTTTACTTTTATTGTCTCAAAACAATTTGACTTTCATTTAAATACATTTAAATGTTGGTTTGTGAAATTAAATAAATTGCACATTCTCAATTCTCACTCGCATTCTTGGCTAGTCTGACGGCATAAGCTTGTTCCCAGTTGGCTCCATCAAAATTCCCCAAGGTCACTCCTTCCGGTTTGGGGTCATCCAAACAATGGGGCATGACGCCTGTAATTAGGTGGAATAAAAGGTAATTAATTAATTATGTATTTTAATGGGGGCAAGAATTAAACTAACTGTAACAATCTGGATCGGATCTTGGGACGTAGAAGCTTTGGACCCCACAAGTAGAACAAAACATATGCTTGGCTTGACGAGTATTAAAGGAATACTTGGTCAAAGCAGACTCTGGCGTCAGCAATTTGAAATTGTTGGCGGGAACTATGAGATGAACTTGCTGCTTCTTGGTGCAAACGGAGCAACTGTGAATTTAATTGCCATTTAATGAAAATATAATTTTCTTAAGGTAAAAGATAGGCATCTTACTTGCAGCGGGACAGTTTAAAATGAGCGGGCGCTTGAATTTCAAATAAGACCGCCTTACAATGACAACTTCCCTTGTAGGTGACTAGTTGTGCCATTTTTGTGTAAATTATTTTGGCCACAAAAAACTTTGTGTAGTGGGTGAGTGAAGAGTCAATTAAAGTGATGGCAAAGGGAAAGTGTGGGAGTTAATTTAAAGCTAAAGTTGAAGGACTTTGTCCAGACTTGAGTAATCTTATCAAAGAGATTATGAAACTATACATTAATTAACTTTTGTCAATTGTCCTTGAATTAAAATATTTAAATGGGACAACTCCAGCTGTCAAATTGTTGGAGGTTGTCCCATCATTCATTTCAATTAGCGGGAGGTGATGCAGAGATTCCAAATTGTGAATGCCCTTCCATCTTCATACAAATGGTGGAATTTATTATGACAACAAATTCTAATTTCAAAACGAAATAATCGCCTCAAAAAATTACAGAGTGGTTAATTTTTGATTATGGTTAAACGTTCAGCATGTGGATACTAATTGCTAAATGCATTATTTCCACTTGGTCAACATGGCACCACCGGACGCGGTCAAAATCAAAACTCCCAAGAAAGTGATGATTCTTCTCCTCCGTTTTAATCTACACAAATAGGATTTTGATAAAAATATTGATTGATAAATGGCATATGCCCACTAATGATTTCAGTAATAAATATATTTTGTACGCACCTGGCGATGTGTTCTCGAACTTTTGGTGACGAGTCGTCGTTCTCTTTTAAAACGTAGCGCCTGAGTCCAAGGACGTGCATGAGAGTATGATCCAGTTGATCAATTTTTATATGCGGGCCAAAAGCAAAAATGTTTTTGTCGTCCTCACTCATCGTCTCAATGAGCTTGAGAACATTGCCCATCTCAAAATCAAATTCCCTTGTGTGAGCCACATCAAAAATTGGAGCACGTCTAACAAATCCAAAGTCGCTTTGTGAGCCCTCTAGGAAAACAAGTAGAGTACGATTTTGTGTAGAACATGGGCTCTATATTAAATGCAATGGATGGCTAATTGAATTCTACCTTGACTTTCGACCTTTGATGACATCCATACAGTCCAAAAATAGACACAAGAGCCGAACCCAAATAAAATTGGATAGGCTGACCATGAATTTATATCGGCTGAATGCTAAGACTGGGAATCGAATTAGGCCTTGAAAGCGGTAAGTGTGGAATGCAGCATTTGCATAAGTTTCTAAATCTCCAAGTCTTAATGCTCTTGTCTTTAAACCGGCACAACAATGGTAGACGAGAAGGTGGTCCAATTTGTTGGTTCTTCTGTACCATGCAGCAGCCAGGATCATGTTGGCCACATGATCAACTGGAATCTGATCAACTCGAATGTTTTTGTAGCCCAAAGTGGTCTCATAAAATCCCAAGCCGTGTTGAATTAGAATAAAACTGTCTGAATTCATGTTATCCGTCCACCCCCTGATGGGCTCCCTCTCAGTCACTGACACTGTACACATCCCATGTAAGTCAGTCAATTTTATATTTTAGCATCAAGTAGAACCATTCACTAAATTACCATGAGACAGCCTTAAAATGCAAACTGGTAGATTTTGAGCCTCTGAGCTGACGAGATTTTCAGCCATTTTTTTGGAACACGTGTAGTTGACCCCAACACCATCCAGAAGTCTACATTACAAACAGGAAATTCCATTTTACAAGAGTTCTAAATGATGGAAATTGAAAAGGTGTACAAATGAACTGATTTGACTTACATGGGTATCATTTTTTCT
The DNA here is from genome assembly GCA_034700945.1 of Arrhopalites spinosus. Taxonomy (NCBI): domain Eukaryota; kingdom Metazoa; phylum Arthropoda; class Collembola; order Symphypleona; family Arrhopalitidae; genus Arrhopalites; species Arrhopalites spinosus. Next base: position 24,774 of record JAQIVZ010001254.1, read on the forward strand.
TGTGTCGTCTTACACTCGACATGCGAGATTTGGAGAGCAAGCAAGGGATCCATATTTCCCGCGTACACTTTCTCTTCTATTGCTGGCACGTCCACGGACGTATTGGCGTAGGCTGTCGACACGTGCACCAGGGACTGGAGAACAACAAAGTTAACATCCCGAATTATGGAACAACTACAGGAACAAAAACTACAAGTCCACCAAATTGAGTACTCCTCAATTCGGGTTGGGGGAACGCATGGAGGAGTATATTTTGTCCATGAATTAGTCTACAAACGTACGTCATTCCCTGGACTCGAGCCGTTTTTAATTTTGGCAGTCAACATCCGTAAAGTGAAATTGAATTACTGTCAATAAGAATAAGATTGGGGCGTACATTTAACTTTTTCATGTTTTTGGCCAACTTCAAAACATTGTGGGTCCCTCCAACATTGATTTGAACGAGTTCCATCAGACTCTGTTGAAACTTGACACTGGCAGCACTGTGAATGACCACGGACACTTTGTCTTGAACAAGTTGTAAATCCTCTTTTGACAACTTGCAGGCATCGAAGGAAGTATCCCCTGGAATGGCAATCACTTTTTTCAACAGGCTAGGCTGAGTCTTTCTTACCGTGTCAAATAACTGGTGGACAACATTTAAACACAGTCCATAAATCACAATTAAAATTTGTAGCCACATAATGCGTTAGAGACATGCTTACAGGATTTTGGAGAATGTTTTCAAATCTTTGAGTGGCGGACATGGATTTTTGGGTCATGGTAATGGCATAAATGGATTCCAAATCCGGGCATGAGCGTAGTAATTTTTCAATCAACACTTTCCCTACAAACCCCGTCCCACCTGTGATTAAAATTGAACGACCGGCAAAGTACTTTTGAATTTGACTTCCGTCAACTCCTTAAAAATCCCAATCTCTTTTTAGCTCAGTCCATGTTTACAATTAAATACCATTTACCAAATTGGTAGTAACCAACAATTAAGGAAATCTCAGTCGGATAACATTTTGATAAAAGTTCAGGAATAAATTTTCCAATCAGTGAGCTTAATTAATTAGGCTGACATTTGAATATTTGACAATGCGGAACAAACAATAAAACCCACCGGTTATTTTGAAATTTGACACACAAAAAGGCTAATGTATGTTGATGTTCAAAAATAAATTCAAGTTAATAATGTATGGTTCTAACCAGAGGGTGGCGTGGCATGAGTCGAGGAGAATGTTGAGCAGACTTTGTAGCTACGGGGTAGGGCAAGTTTCCATTTTGATGAAATCATGGCGCCCGTAGAAAACGAGCAATAAGTTCCCTAATGAGGACTGAACAAGTAACAATTGTTGTGATGAAAAGTGGCACAAAATTTTTACTACAATTTGCTAAATGACATTGAATGTCATTTAACGGCATTTGTTGTGGTGATGGAGATGGCAAGGAAAGGGCGCAAGCAAGGTAGTTGAGCGCACTACCAAAAATCACCAAGTTTGGCTATTATTTTTAATTCGTGCCTTCGCGTCAGACCCATGCCAACAAAAAATTATTATTATTTTGCATTTTAATTTAATTATGCATGAAAGAGATGGCATCATAAAATGTGTACCACAAACTGTTGGGAGTCCATTTTGTGACATGGGCGGAATAAATACTTACCCTCTCCATACAACTCCATTCATTTGCCCACAATATTTTTAACTAATTGACTACCTCCACTCTATCATCTTTTTAAAAGGTCCCACCACAAAATATCAAAGACAAGTTTACTTTTTAAATGGAGGTCATGCATCAACAACATTTTGGTCTTATTTTATTAATTATTGAATCATTATTTAATTGAGATAATAATATATCTCAAATTAATTCCTAAAAAGAGACACCTTGGTGAATTTTTTAGAAGAGCTTTTTATTTTAAAAATGACGTAGACAAAAACAATTGAGTATAAAATTAATTCCAATTGTAATTTAAATGACATCTTCCAAACACTTGAATTGAGCTCTATTAAAATAGTAAAAGTGGTAATCAAATCAAAAATGGCTGGCATATAATTTAGAATTGAATATTTAAATTAGACTTTACCTTGAAATATCACGGAGCGCATGTTCACCAACAGATGAGTAAGACTTTAAATAGGGTAAGGTTGACAGTTTGGGGGGAAATGATGGGAGGAAGTAGACCCATGCATTGACGTGACCTAGGTCAAGTTGATTGACTAAAATGAGTTCTTGTCTTCTTGTATAAACTTGGGGATACATTTCAAGCTCATCCAAGGCAGCCAACATTTGATGGTCAATCTCGTAGACTTGTCCTTCCACATTCTCCAGGTCATGATAAATTAATTAGCATGTAAACCAAATGAATGAAATAATTAATTATACCTGTCCATTGTCAGGATGGTCCAGAAGGAAGGGAATGTTGTAGCGAGGGGCTATGACCAAGGGATATTTTCTAGCCAATTTTCCATTGGCAACAAATTTGGCTTGCCCATTCTCAGGATTGGTGAGCCAATTACAATTTGGCTCGTCCCTTTTCAGAGTTCCGTAAACGAAGAGAAGCATTTTGATGAGAACTCACAGGAACTGATTAGCTTGTCGTTAATGAATAAATGATGGTGGACACACTAATCCCATTATGTAATCTCACGTCATGAGACATGCCTCCATCTCGTGTCTCAAGTCCTTTAAAGCTGATTAAATGAACCATTATTTTTATCAAGGTTTGTAATTAATCATCTCAGCTACAAGTTGGCACTTGAATACATTGCCTTCAATTTACCAAAGATACAAAAACTGTATTACAAAACAGTTCAAGGTATCCTTGACTAGACATAAATTTATAAGAACAAAAGGGCTGATCAAATTAAAAATGGAGGGAGGGCCGAAATTTCAACTTGAAGGGAAGATGAAAACGATTTTTGTTTTTGAGGTTTCAAATTAGCTATGGAAATGTTTTGAGAGTTGCTACAAAAAAACTTTGCAAATGCAAATTTTAATTGGGTACTTGTTCCATATTTTAATGCTTCTCTCAACAGAATTTAATTAGGAAAACCACAATTAAATAAGTAGACATGTTTCAACGCTCGTGATGATGCCACCAAAATACAAACGTTTTGAGAATTTAATTTCTACTCCTCCCACCAATACAACGTCCAAGTTTTAAATTAAATAAATAAAAGTTAACTAGCTTTAAATTGTAATTATTACTTTGAACATAAATTAGTTAACAAAGTTGGCATGTTATTTTTGTCTACTCATTTCGAAATGGATTCCCATTGAATCCTCTTGTAGAGTCATCCAATCGTCTAAAAGTTGCCCGGGAACTTCCCTTGACGACTGTCAACCCGGACAAACCACCCACAAAAATGACCCGATCTGGATTGTTCATTAAACTCCGCATCCATCGTTCCAAATGACCCAATTTAGTGGTGAACCCTGTGGGTAGGGTTGACCAACTCCCAAAGTTTTTCCATGTAATTTTGGTCTTCTCGATCCCAAAGCTCACATTGTTGACCACTTTAAGAGACCCATTGTACCAATTCCCCCCAAGGGAACTGAATTTGACGAAGACTTTGGGGTCAAAATGTTTATCTTGATGGATCTCCCCATTAATTTGAATCGTGCTAGGGACTATCGCCCAACTCCCAGCAATCCCCTCAAACTTTTTTTTAGGTGGGTTCCGTTCCTCGAATGAAGGGACCTCCAACTCTTTCCAAATTTCAGCAGAGCCCTTGCAATTCGTAAAGGACACAGTGGGAAGAACGGTGGGCATGGCCGAGGTCGGAACAAAGAAAGCCAAGCCCAAGGGCTTGTCATTGTGAAACAAATAAAATCTTAATTTTGTATTTTTGGCATTAAAGGAAGCCAAGAGGCCAAGGGTATCCCCTTGACTGATTACAGGACCAAAATTGTCAATCAAATTATTTGATTTTCCCGAACTCTTCAAGTTTCCATCATAAAACAGGCCTTGACCTTCCCTTCCATGTTGAAACAAGTCAAACTTAGAGAATCCCACAGATGCCCTTGACTTGCCCCATGTTTTCCCAAGACGGGTAAAATTAATCATCCAAAAATGTTCCCCCGTAGAAGACCCAATCCCTTCCACCCACAACCCTCGATATTCTGTATCATCATCTGTGGAAGAACCGGAAGTGACACTGAAAACATTGTTTTGGATTTCAATTTCTCTTGAACCATCTGACATCCACCCACCGGGTTGAAGCGGGAAAAGGAGATCCTAAAATTAATTAAATTGGACTATTAATTAAAATTGAAAATTAATTGGAGCTAAAAAGTACCTCGGATGAGACCCATGGAGTAATTAGTAAAATGATTGGGAATATTTTCATGACCACCAGGAATGAATGGCGGATTTTGTGAAGATGAAGGTAAAGGAGAGGACACGGAGGGAAGGAGTGCCTCATGAAGAATTAACCGTTAAAGTAAAATAATTGTAAATAGTGTTAGATAAATGAGGAAAATAAAATAAGTTAAACTTGTTTGAATGAGGGGCCCACTCATTTCATTTGGGATAAGGTTCAGGACAGAGACCATTGAGGAAGTGGGGAACAAGTTTGACTTGTTTCTGTCTCAATTTTGGTCAATTGGACAGAGTTTAACGTGATCATAAAAATATTTTTGTGTCCCATCTAATCACCCCAATTTTCTTTACATGCACAAACATGCACCAACCATCCTTATTATCTTCCCCCCCTCCCTCTTCTTTGTTCTACAAGAGAAAAAAACACACTTTTGTCACTATGACGAATTATTTGGGTCTCTAGAGAGAACTCCGTCTTCTTTTTATGACGCCACTCCCCTTAATTATCAATTTCGTCAACTTTTATTCCAATTTTTGTCTCACAAATGACTAGAGTATTTTACATTTGCCAGGAAAATTACAGGAATTCATTTTTTCATTTGTTTTTAGTGTGACGAGAAATTAATTCAAATTTTCGGACTTGCAGAGAAAATTAAGGAAAAACTGCTCATTAAATTGTGATAATTAATGATAAGAATGAATAGAACTGATAAGGGGTCGCAATGGGATTAATCATTTTGGAGTTGAGGTTCAATGTCACATGCAGTAGTGCCCGCCTCCCCCAGTTTAAAATAAATCAGTCTCATTATTTTTAAGCATGTTCAGTTTTAAAATGACGGCCAACTGGCTCCATCATGACAACAAAAAGATGCCAGTGTGTGACGTGGCTCCAACTTAAAACTTTTCCAATAATTAATTTTTAAAGTACTTTTTACTTTAGTTGCTACGATAATTATGAATGTGAAAATACATTGTAAGGGTATTCAAACATTTGTGCTAGTTTATAGCTCAGTTAGTTTACAAGCAGATAATTTCACAGAAAATAAATGATAGTAAAATTATTAGACACCGAATCATGAGTCGCACTGGTTACAATCCTCGGTCCCATTAAAAACCCTCCAACAACTTTGCTTTTTATATATGGGATTTTCTCTCCTCTTCCTCTTCAGACTAAAATTGAACTTATTATTCGCCCAAGTTCTAATCTCTCTTTCCTAGCTAAGTAAGAGTGTGTTGTGTATGTGTGTGTTGGTTAATTTAATATGTATGTGTACTTTCCTAATCTTTCTAATTTCAATATTTACCATGGAAGTCTTATTCTTACACTGGAGCAACAGAGTCTAGAATTGATGAGAATAAAATCTTTCCCACAACACTGTAAAGAGCACAAAATTAATTAATCTTTGTCTTTTCTTTATTAATTAATTTGAAGAATTTTATATAACACACACAAATTATTTCTTTCTCACTTGAATATAATATTTGTCTGAGCTTGTTCACAAAATCTATTTTTCTTTTAATCTTCTAAGAGGCAATTCAACTTCCTCAGCTCTTGAAAGTTCGTCTGTCACTCATCTGTCCATCTAATTTTGTCACTCACTTGTCGTGCTGTTGCATTCTCTCCGCACGTCCCAAGCTTCTCCCTCAAATATCTGCGACAAATCATTTTACTCCCAACAGCTTGAACTCTTTCAATCTTTATCTTTATCCAATTAAATCTTATGTCATAATCTGCATAATTCTGGAATATTCTACTCGAAATCCCTCCAAAATTAACCAATCATCTTACATGATTTTCCCCAATTATGCAAATTCTCACACTCCTCCCAAAATAATGGAAGATGATTCCACTACTAAGGCGAGGAAGACAAGTCATATTACATGTCGGATATGTGGAAATGCCTATGGGTTATTTACGTAGTATTTTTGACGGATAAGACATTCTTTGTTCTAAGGTTTCTACCATCTGACACACACACAGAAGTTTGGCACCGGGCATACGTAGATACTACAACAACAGACAAGTGACTTGAGATTTTCTAGATCTTAATTACATCAAATATTATCAATCTTCTCATACACAAATTTAAAATCATTACTCTTAAAATCTTTTAGTGAACAAGCTCTCTCTTAAAACTAAATCCTAAAACTAGTCTTAAAATTTTGACTTGAATCTTGATGATCTTGAATATTATTAAATGTGTATTAAAATGTGATCTTAGATTTAACAATTCATCAAATTGACCTCTTTATCTGAGATGACATAATCACCAATCAATATTAAATCATAAATTCAGTACAAGTATTTCATAAAAGGAAAATCAAGTGAAGTAAATCAAGGCTATTAGCCTAGTCATGCAATGGCAAATCAAAATTAAAATTAGAATCTCATACTCCTTAACTAAAACATTACCTTTAAGACTGAAAATTACAAATTCATGTCCTTCAACCGGATTAAAACTCTTGAAATTCTTACGACCGGATGAAATGAATGGCTCTTTTATGGCCTAGAGGAAATCAATTAAAATCAATCTTAAAATTAGATACGGCATAGAAACTCAAAATTAATATCTTCCTATATTCATCAAAACATTAAAATTCATTATTGAAAATTCAAAACTTAAATCTAATTCCTGGTTTTTGCAGTCTTACATCTAAAAGATCTTCCTTCTACCAGATACGATGAAATAAATCTTTCTTCGCCGGATTTAAAGTCAAAACAAATCTTAATTAAAATACCCTTCGCCGGATACAAAAAAGTCAAAGAAACTAAAACTAGCTTCTTACGGTCGAAGGTCTCAAAAAATCTAAAAACTTACATTAATTACATTCGTACTCTTTTCATTCTTGGTCGGATTGAAAAACTTAAAATCTAAATTCGACCGGATTTAAATTAAAACATGTTGAAAATTAAAATCCTGGTTAATAATAACTTTCAAATTCATAAAATCTTCAGAAAATATCAATCTTACTCAAAACAATTAATTCATTAATTGCGATATTACAATTCAGTCTGTCTATCAGTCTCTAATTAATAATATCTAATACTTGGTAAGATTTTGTTGTGGCTTTGACTTACAAATTCTTCAGAAGTTTTCTTGCAGCCAGCGAAGCTCATCGTTCCTGCATAATTCTCCTAGTCTGCTCCTGTCTGGACTCTTTGATCACCCGCTGCAACTCTGGTCTGAGCAATCATACCGCTTGATCTCCTTCCCTGGGCTTTCAGCGTGACCACCTCAGTACTTCAATCTTCTCGGCTGCCCCCTTCGTGACGTCTCCCCGTCCAACTATGTTGTCTTGGACTCCGGGTGATTTTTTGGGAGGCCTACCCCTGGGTCTGGTAGCCTTGTTCTCCTTCGAAACATTAACATTGGATGGAAAAGAAGCCATTGGACCAGGAGTCCGAATGGATGATGAGGGTCCAGGTGACTCTCTGGCTGCCAATTCTCCTCTTTTCATTTCGGGTCTTATTGATTTAGGTGGTTCTCCAATCTTTACTTCTTTTTTATTTGACGGAGGTTTCGTGGATCTGGACGGATTTCCAAATTCTACTTCTCCTTTATTCATTTGTGGTTGGGTGGCCCTGATGAATTTTTAGCTTTCATTTCTCTCAACTTTCTCTCAAGTTGACGCCGTTCATCATAAATCTTTTGAATTTCATCACTTTTACTCTTCTCCCTTAATTCTAATTGAACATGGGTCTTATCGAATTCTTCAATCCTTTTCCATTTCTTATGTTGTTGTCTAGTTTCGGCTGCAATAACTAATTTGGCTCGAGCATAAGCATCACCACAGGATCCTCCTCTCAAATCACGAATATCTTGCTCTTCTTCTCTTGTTTGTCGAGGTAGTCCTGCCTGTTGTCGATCTTTTATTTTGGTTGTCAGGAATTTTTGATGTTCTTGGGCGACAATAGTACTCTTCAACCAATTAGATCTTTCAGACATAGTCATCTCTTGGTCGGGCATGACAAACTTGTCATATCTTTCTTTATTTGTTTGATTTAATTTCTTCTCATCTTCATGTATACTTTTATACCCTCGAATAAGGCCCACAGCAGCACTAATATGTCGGTTGGCAATCTTACTATGTTTTTCTTTCATTTGGTAGAACTCCGCCTTTGCTCCCTTGAACTCTTCATTGATTTCTTTTACTTGTCTTTCAAGTCCTTCCAACTCTGATTCTACTCTTGGGTCTTCAATATTTTCAGTAGTATTACTCCCCAATGGAATCTTTGATGATGTTGTTGCTTGTTGTGGTACAGGAACGTCTTCCTCTGTCCAAGTATGACCTTGAAAGGTGAATTTGAAGCCCAATTCGGCGAAATAACACTCTTTGTCTTCTTTCAAAAATAATTTGACTTCTCCGTGACCATCCTCGTATTGATGATAATATTTATGTCTACAACTATTGTGATTTTGAACACTATCAACTAGAAGAAACTTTTCCAAATACTCTTGGATTATGTCGTCCTTGATTCTTCTTTTTCTTTCGTCTCGGGACTTGTCATGGACTTCTAATTTGTTAAAATACTTCACAATAAATTTGGTCACCTTTTGGAATTTTTCCTCGCTCGGTGGTTGTTGTTGAGTCCTTTGAATCCTTTTTCTTACTACACTGGCCACGTCTAAGTCTGATTCTCTTTCTTTAAAGTCCTCTGGAACCCTTTTCTTCTTAGTTCGGGACTTTGGAAATGATTTTCCTTTTGTTACTTTCTTTCCCTCGATTTATGGTCTGGTCCTTCTTCATAAGCATAGGGTAGTGTAAGATGGGCATGATCACTTCCAATCAATGCTACTGGGATATTGCCTGCGATTCTTTCCAAATCAAAATCTTCCAATTGTTCCTATTTTCTCAAATTGACTATACATTCAGGAATCAAAGAGAGTTTCAATTGGGGAACTGATTGAAACCATACTGTATATTCTTCCAATGTGTCCTGGTTCATAACTTGGAGAGAAGCCTCTTCATTTTCATACTGAACGGGCGAGCCATTTATTCTTCCATAACTGCATTGAGCCTTTTGGGTCTTTACTCCCATTCTATCAAAAACTCTTTGAGGGATAACACTCATTTGAGCTCCTGGATCGCTCAACGTTACAATATCTTGCACACAATCTTTGTATCTTATAGATACTCTTCCTACCATCAGTAATGTCCTCATTTCTCTCTGCCTCGGTGGTAATTCCAATTCTTTTTTCAGTCTATTTATTTGATCCGTTTCGCTCATCATATTGAGGTGAGGGAATTTTTGTCGTCCATCATAATCTTGTGTCTTTTGTGTATCAGCTCCTCCGTAGTCTTTTCCGTGGAGTAGAGTATGATGGTATTTTCCACAATCTGATACGAGACATACGCTTCTTGAATAACAATCAATGGTTTGGTGATCAGTACCCAAACATCGGTGACAATAGCCTGATCTAACCAATCTTTGGCTTCTTTCCTTCAGACTCATATTTTTAAATTGTGGACAAGACCATAAGGGGTGATATATTCCACATACTGGACATGATATGTTACTTCTCAAACCATTGCCGGGTTGAGCATTATTCCATCTTCCCGGGCGTCCAGCATCGTTCTGAGAATTATTCTGACTATTCTGACTTGACCTATGAATCATATTGTCCCTCTGTCCGGAGAAATTATTCATATTACTCGGATAATTCTTACTAAAATTTGGACCCCTGTTTTGTTGTTGACCATTACCCGTTTGGTGGAATTGTAGATTTTGATCATTATTTTGATCATTACGGGACTATTCAGTCCGATAATTACGCTCAACACCCTGGGAGTTTACTCCATTGTAAACTGGGGTGTAAGAATAATTACTGTGTTGAACTTGTGATTTATTTTGATTATTCTGTCCACCAAGGTAATTGGGATTTCTTCTATTTCTGGATTTTGATCGATTTTGATTCCGACAATTATTTTCGTTTGTTCTATTATTTTTCTGGAGACTCTGATTAGATCTTTGTTGATTTCTATTATCATACTGGCCTCTTGACAGATTCTGGTTCTTGTTATTATCATTGGACTTGACAAATTTAACATGATCATCATCCACTGGTTCTTTTTTAATTCTTACTCTTTGAAATTCTTGCTCATTGTTATTTGAGTTATACTGACCTTTGTTGTCATTATTATTCTTATTCTTCTTTACTGAGACTTCGTCTTCATTGGCAGTATTAACTCCAATCGTTTGGCCATTCTTTCTTCCTCTCAAATCTTTGGAGTTTCTATTATTATTATTATGCTTTCTTCCTTGCCTCCATTCTTCGTTCATTTGATTTGTGACTTCTTCGTCAAGTAAATCATTTTTAATTGACGTGAACATGTTAACTTGTTCATCGGCCCAGATTGCCATATTTTCAAGATCAGCATCTCTGTTTTTGATACTATAATTTACTTTGGCCCATGACGCTCTCAACATCAAAGGAAGTTTTTCTACGATGCTGTTCATTAGTGTAGGATTATTTAATTGGACATTCCTTCCATAATCTTTAGCTGTCTTAATTAATGTGGATAGTAAGGAGGTCAGTTCCGACAGTCCTTCGTCATCCCCATCAATTAATTCTTTGAGTTTACTTATTATTTTTATCATACTTTTTAATAAAGCTGAGGGCGACCCGAAAGACCTTTCCAATACTCGAAAGGCAGCATCAATCAAATTCGATTCTAAATGAATTTTTGCCTTGTCTCTAGCTTGACCATGCAGGGCTGCCTCTAGCATTTCTGTCTAATTTCCTGTACTGAATCGATCCGATTCGGTAAGTTCCAGCCATTTGTCTCTAAATTTTGGCCATACGAAAGGGTCTCCATTGAATCTGGGTAAGGCTGTCTTTAAATTCTGCTGTGCCCAAATCTCCATTTGTTGTTGAAAACTCAGACTCATGACGGTCTCTACCAATTTGAGACTACTTTCATTAAATTCTGGCAAAATACTACTTTGATATCTTGAGTCATAATTGTCATTTCTTCCTGGTCGTGGAGGTGGGTTTCTCTCATTAAAATCTTCATCCTCTTCTTCAGACAATTCTTCTTCATTGTCATAATAATCGTTTAACTGATCAGTTACATTTCTATTCGACTCATCTCTTCGGCCTGTTCTTCTTTGATTATGACAATCATTATCATATTCTTGAGTATTATTTCTTTGGCTGGGGACTATTCTTCTCTCATCGTGATTTAAATCTTCATGTTGTTCTGTTCTTTGTAGATTATACTGAGTTGGTTTATTTTTGATACCTGGATTTGTAGGGTTGCCACTTGCCCTCAAATAATTAAATTCTTGATCACCGGATCTTCCTTTTCCTGAGCTGGAATGAGCCACTAGCTGGGCCGGATTGTCAGGTTGATCATTAAATTGTAGATACTGTCTGTCTTGACCTTGTTCCCTGCTGTCGGGTAGCCCTTGTCCAGAACAGTAAAATTGGTTTAGAAAATCTTTAACAGACTGATGTCGCCTGTTGAATTCATTTCCGTTTTCTTTGGACTGCTGTCGTCCTATTAATTTATTACCCTGTTCGGAAGGTTGAGGATGATTTTCTTTACCATTTTTGGACTGCTGTCGCCCTTTTTGTCCCTACTGTCGGGAATAAGTTGGGTAGTCGTCATCTCTCCTTCCGTCAGATAATTCCCATCAAAATGCCGTCAAATAGTATATACAACGTTTGTCATCAAGTTAATTTTCGTTAATTTATTAATTAACTCGTTTTTTCATCATTTAACAAATCGAATTAGAAATCACAGCAACTTTTTAATGATACTTACAAAATGCCATGATTCGTTTCATTTCCATATTTAAAACAACAATTATTTTTAAAAACATGTATTTACACTTATTTATTTCATTTAGGATGTAAAACGACTATATTTTGTACAGCATTAAATATCATTGAAAAGTTGTTGTGATTTCTAATTCGATTTGTTAAATGATGAAAAAACAAGTTAATTAATAAATTAACAAAAATTAAGTTGATGACAAACGTTGTATATACTATTTGACGGCTGTTTTACTTAATATTTATTTACTTGACGGCATTTTGATGGGT
>JAQIVZ010001255.1:0-37097 GCA_034700945.1 Arrhopalites spinosus
GGTCACCACAATTTTAGCTTCGCCCCCTTTTTTAGCCACGCCTTTTTGGTCACGTTACCTCCACTTACAATATTATTATTGTGTCCTACAATGAGTACATACGGTTACGGTACCTTCAAGAGCAAAAATTTTGTTTGTTTAAAATAGCAAGGAGTTTTTCCTATTCTGTGATGCATTCTTGTTTTAGTAAAGAAATATCCATCATAGTTTTAAACTTTGGCTGGACTATAGCTCTCAAAGGAGATATTCTCAGAATCAATTCTCAATGGAGTAAAGTTTTTTCTGTTTTTTTTGTGTGCAGAGTTTGAATCCCACTATAAATGTTTTGTGTGTCAAAAAAAGATGAATAAACAATAAGAAAAAACTTTTGAGAAAGTTTCATTCAACTTTATTCCTTGTTTCGTGACATGTGGCTTGAAGATGAGTGTCACAAATATGAGGATGAGATTAATAAACAATTGAATCCTCAGCTCAAAAATAGAAGAAAGAATTGGAACGCACCCACGAAAAAATTATTCTCATTCACAAACAAAATGAGCTCCTCATTTTCATTCTTTTGATATTTAAATTTAAAATTAGAAAGTTTAATGATTCTTTAGCCTACCTCAAGGTGATTGTCTCAAGAGGGAAGAAGAAATTACAAGAAGAAATGGTTTACAAGAACCAACCCAAACTAAATTTGGTTCACCTACTTTCAATTTTTAGCATGTTCAGTTTTACCGAGGTCAAGAACAACTTGGGGGAATTAAGGTTAAAATTGGGAATTGAAACACTCAACACATAATAGGCAAGGTGTATTCTAGGTATTCCCCATTATTTACCTATTAAGGATACAAGGAATTTAATGGAGATTCTTTAAAGAGGAAACCGACGTGAAAAGTTTTTTTTTCTCTACTCTTTCCCTCATTCTTCCAATGCCTCATTGGCTAATTATCATATTTAAATACTATCCTCAATCCCATTTAATAGACTTTGTATATATATTCTAATTATCTTCTTTCATGTATTTTTTTATGATCAGTCTTTTGGGTAACAAGAAATTCGTTTCATGACTTAAGGTGCGTTTCCATAGCCGAACAGAAAAACAGAGCGATATTTTCGTAAAATTTCCAAAATTTCATTGTAAATTATTGAAATTTTACGAAAATATCGCTCTGTTTTTCTGTTTTCTCGCTCTCGCTCGGCTATGGAAACGCACCTTTAATGATACATGTAAGTAACAAAGTATGATTACACAACAACAACACATGTAATTTTAATCAAGTTTAAGAGGAATAATCGATCCATCCTCAACAGCAACAATATATTTTCGGCAACGAGATTTATTGGAACATGAGGTTGTTCACAAAAAGCTGTAATTCCAAGACTTGAATTGAAAAACGCTTGTTCATACATTTCTCTCTCAGCATATACTGAAGACTGTCTCAACTGAATAATAAATGTGGTGAAAAAATCCAATTTTACTTATACTTGCTCCGAATGAAAATGCTTTAAAACTTACAACAAAATGATCAAACTATATTACAGATACAATGTCATCTCACTGCCATCGTTCGAGTTGAATTTATCTCTTCAAGTGTAAACACCAACAAAATTCTATTCATCTCAATACTTAAACAAAGGGAACTGATGAAGATGATCAACCAAATTTTATTTCTTGACCACTAATAGTGGTTCACTATAGTCAGCCTCATTCATTTTCAAATGAATTTTTCTGTACAAATTTTGATGTCAAAACTACAAAATTTTCAGTTTTTTATGTCACTGTTTTGGACATTCTTTGGTTTTGTAAAATTATGTAACATAAAGAATTTCATGCCACACATATGTGTTTTGAGATAAGCCAAAAAGATGTGAAAGAAATTTATGACCTCAACACTACAAGTTGAAACACAATACATAGAAATTTACAATCACAAACTGAACACTCACACGACAAATTTACTCGGGTATAAAATTGAAAAAAGAAAGTAAAAAAAATGAAAGAATTTTTTTTTACTTTACAATTTTTCCAGGTTGTTAATCAAACTAAATTGTGAACAAATAATTTCTGAACTTTGTCCTGTCTGGAAAAAAATGACAGCTAGAATGTACGTACTACATGTATGCACACTTAAATTAAATTTTTTGTCCCGTCTGAAAAAAATCATTTTACTGCGCTAGGACAAATTCAATGTGACGAGAGTGACTTTCACCATGAAATCGTTTACAAAAGAGACAGGAGAAATTCACTGTGAAAGTCTTCATCTGCCTAAGGAGACTTTCTTTGTGAGTTTTATCTCACTAGATTCCCTTCAATTTTTTACTTTAATCTTCCAACAAATCCTTTTCACAGCGATGAATGCTCAACAGTTGACCAACATTTCGGGATTCTTTTCATGAACACTCAACCATTCATGCAACACCTGCGACATCCAAGCTAGACCAAGGATTGGTTGTACAAATTGTATGGTAAAAATATGGCTAGAGTCACAGAAAAGTATATGTACAGAATATGTTCTGCACAATGAAAAGAAATCTTCAGAGAAACATTAAAAGGACTCTCCTAAGAGTACTTTCGAAACATGCGTTTCTTCTTTCTTTCTGGTGAAAGTGGTTCAACATGAGGTGAAAGCAGTTTAGTAATGTTGACCATACTAGAGAGAATATCTCCCTCATCTGCACACTGATATTTTAAGCCAGGCTTTCTCCCCCCACCCACAACTGCATCTTTCAAGTTGCAAGTGACCAAAAGAAAATTTTGGGAGAAAAGAGAGAGAGAGAGAGAGAGAGAGAGAAAGGCCATAACGAGGCACTCACTCCTTTTGGCGACGGCGGAACACTTGATCTCCCAAACTGCGTCTCTCTTCCTCTCGAGTTGTATAATGGCGACTAGCATAGACTTAAATTTTGAATTTTCCTCCCCGTTAACTCTGTTCATTGTCCGTCGTAATTCATACAAGTTTCCAATCTACAGACACAAACTGTCAACTATATTACAGCTTTCTCCCCCAAACAAGAAAGACTCAAGACTTATTTTTTGGCTACTCTCACAGTCTTCCTTATCATTTTCTCCAAGAAAAGTTTTCATTTATGGTACATTATATAAAAGGGAGGAAACCCCAATTGATTAAAATAACGTTACACATTTCCAAACTCATTCAGGACTTTCTCCCTCAGACCTAAAATGCACCCACTACATTTCCCTACAGAGAACCCCCTCCCTTTTTTAGGAGTATGAGAAACGGGAATAGAAATTGGACAAATTACTTAACAAAGTTTTTTATCAAGTACATCATCCTTAAGAGAGACAGAGAGGGGGAGATTTTAGTCACAAAAGAAAATTGATAATTGACTGAAATATGGGGTTGCTTCATGCAGAAAAAACAAGAAAATTTTATAATTTGTGACTCTGTGGCCGCATCTTTAGTTTTTCCAAGTTTAATTGCAATTTATCTTTCAAAATTCTCCTATCGTGCATATTTAGAAATTCCAAAATATACATTCAAGGTCATCTTGGTTCTAGGCATGCTCCCCACCCTCTCTCTCTCGCTGGTTATACCATAACCAATTGAATGAGAATAGAAAAGTTTTGAGAAATGGCAATGTTATTTTATCTGTTATCATGGTACTGAGTCATAATCATCCCCCTCACTTTCTCCACTCACTTTCATTGAAAAAAAGTTGGACAAGAATAGTGGAATGGCTGTCAAACGACTTACATTTAAATATAGCAGCTCATTCCCATCATCTTGAGTACACAATAAAATCTATTATGCTTTTCTAAATGTTTGCACACACCAGAATCCCATGGTCTAAATACATAATAAACTTTCTCTTTCTTTCTTTGTCCCACTTTTGAAACATGTTTTTTAAGGGAAGAAAACTATTTTTTTTCTTTGTCTTTCTTCTTTTCTGTCCCCTATGTGCCATTGAACAAGTTTTTTTTCTGTACAAACAAAAAAAAATTCTCTTGAACGAATGGGAAATTTTTTACAATGACATTGTGAGGATTTTAAGTGGATTATTTTCTTTCTCTCTCTCAACAACAGTTCAAAATCTTTAAGGAGAAAGCCGTCGATTATTAGTTCACATGACTTCCTTCCATTCTTGTCCATCACACTCACAAATGCTCACCCTGTACATGAAATAAAGTAATTAATAGACAGAGAAAGTTGTACAACTTGACACCCTCCTTGTCCTCTATATTGTCCTCTATATGGACTATTGACTAGAGGGTGAAAGTCCGTACCAATATTTAATAATATATTTCACAGAAATCTTTTATATACAGATATACCTACAGTACGAGACCATGTTACTTTTTTTGTACTCGTCCAAGTATTGTCCCATCTAAATCCATTAAATTTTCTCCTCCTTTCTTTCCCGGGGAGTACAAGAGAAAGTATAGAAAATTTATTTTTAACATTGTGGAAAGGAGTTGGGCTGTGAATTCAATTCGATTTATCTCAAGTTTTTTTTTCATAAGAAGAACTCTTGAGAGGAATAATGTAGAATAGCTCCTTTTTAGCATGGATCCGTCTCTTCCATCCTTTTGCCTCCAGTTAAAAAAGAATGAAAGAATAGGCAACTTTTGGAATCTTATCAAATGGAAATAGAAAAAAGATAAGAAAAGGTGTATAAACACACACACATGTACAACTTACATTTAAAGGGGAGGAGTATAAAAAAAATACTGTGAAGCTGGAGAAAGTTAAAAAAGACTTTTTTTTATTTCTCTTTTTTTCTTTTCCTCGGCTTCTCTTCTCACCCACAAAAAAAAATTCGACACAAACCTCCGTGTAGGGAGTCAAGCCGCAGGAATCCAAAATATTAGAAATGAATTGTTATTGAGAAGAGAAAAAAATGGAAGATTTTTTTTTCAACAAGACTCTTCCCGTATTATTCCTGCGGGGAGAAGGGACCAAAAAAAGGAAAGGTCGGTTGTCGGTTGAAAGGATCCATGGATGGATGGACGTTAAAGTCAAGAAATATTTTTATTCTTTTTTAAAGCAACAAAATCCTCCTCTTTTATAGATGTAGACTATAGAAAACTGTAGAATTTATACAGGTCGAAGATTACTCACAGCTTTCACTATTATTATTGTATTATTCTCAATCTTTAGATAAACCAAGTTATGGCTTTCTTTTTCAACTCTCTAAAAAATGGCGACAAGATCAAGCGAGTTTTTTTTCGTTGGCATTGATTTGTGCTCCTGTCTACCTTCCGTTTTATTCTTCTCCCTTGTGTGCATTGACTTGGAGAAAAAAGAAATGAAAATCTAGATCATCTCTCTGTTTACTTAGAGAGTCGTGGGAGTTGAATAGAAGGGGAGGGGGGAGATGAAAAAGTTTTAGTATTGTGCAGCATCTATTCTTCATCACAATTGTCAAGATTCGTTGTCTGTTTACCACTTTTGAATAGACATTTAATGTACAGGCATATAATTAAGTTTACATGTAACTTCACATCCGGTTTCTATCCCCCCCCCCCCCAAAAAAAGAGGTTTTTGCTTCATGGCTCAACAAGGAGAAATCTAAACCATGAAATTGAGCTCACCCAGAAGAGCTCATGATTTGTATGAATACTCCATAATTATTCTTTTCTGTGTGGGGCCCCCCACAATATCATGTAGATTCGGGTAGCTCCCTCCTCCCTCATACCCGGATTTTTTACCAGGCGTATAATATGTTCATGGATACTTTTGTGTGTACAATTCTTGTAAAATAAGTTATTCCAGTAAGAGAGACGGAGAGAGAATTTTGTTTACATGAAAGAATTTTATTTCCTTGTACTACAGCCATGTCAAGTCCTTTGAGGATGTGGCAGTGGTACTTTGTGAATTGTCGTCCTGTCATAAAATTCTCCCGCCCATCATCTTGGGATGCGGAGAGGAAGGGGAAGATGTAAAAATATAAAATAAAGGGAGGAAATTTGTCTATAGATTTAAAAACCCATGGACTTTTTCCACAATACATGTAGGAGTTCACCATTTCGTTGATGGTGGTGACGGAAAGGAAAAGTACTACAGAAGTTTAAGGTATTTTTTTTATCTTCCCCACTGTCCCATATTTTATTATATACCCCTCCCTCTCCATGTGATATTATTGCTCACATTTTAATAACTTTCAAATAAAGGAAAGCTGGGTGGGTGGTACAGGAACCAGGGAAAATTAGAAAGTTGAAGAGGATACAAAGACAAATTCAAATGATGACGAGAAACTTTGTCCTTTTTTTGTTTTTTTGTTTCAGCAGGTAAAAAGACAAAAGACTTTTTCGACTATTGTTAAAACTAGTATTTTTAAAATATACATCTAATAAATTTTAAAATCTTTTGTGCATCCTACTCTCATTAAAAAAACATGAAAGGAATAACAAATTAAATGCACGAGAAATTCCATCCACAAGAGTTCATTCATTGAAAATTTAGCATAATTTATATTATTATTATATTATAGCTTTTTTGAGAGAGAGAGAGAGAGAGAGAATTTCATACTTTACAGATAGACACTGCCTATCATCACGAAATCTGTATTCTAGAGAGCTAAATTTTGTGGGAGAAAAGTCAATATTGTCTAAAAATTTTGTGTTTACGTTCAAACTACGAACAAGGACAAACTCGCCCTATAATTTTCCCTAGCTCGTTTTGTTTGTACAAAATTATGTAATTTAAAATTATAATAAGTATAGTCAAATATTAAAAGACAATAGAGAAATCATAATGAGAGGCATAATTTCTAATAGGCAGACTCCATTCTTTATTATTACGAGTTAATTGTTCCCATGTTCCATCATAGACGAGACAACAAGGATAAATTGCTACAAGCAAAAACCAGTTGGAAACGTGCCCGTGAAACTCTTTTTTTTTGAGGAGGAATGAGATGAAAAGTTGATGTAGAATAAAAATAGGAAATAGATTTTTGAATGAAAAATTAGTTGCTGTATGAATTGTCTCATGATGTATTGTAAGAAAAGAAAAAAAATTAAGTTTATTGTACATAAAATTGACTATATTCCTATAATACATTTGTATATTAGATTGATACAAGTCTTTAGTCAAAAAAAGTTTACGGGGCAGTGACACACTGTTTTTCCCTGTCGTTTTCTGTCTGTGTGTTCAAAAATGAACATTCAAGGGCTACTTGCCAACTTGAGTAAATATTTAAGAGAGAGAGTCGTTGAAAGACGCAAAAGGAGGAAAAGATTGAGAATATTGAGAGAAGTTTGAGAGAATAAATTTTTTCTTTGGGAAGAGACATGTCTCTTCCAAGAAGAAGAAGAAGGGGGGCAAGTTTGTACGATGCAATGCCAAGGAAAAAATATTTTACCCATGTTCACGCCCACCAAAACGACCTTAATGCAAACATAATTGAGACGCATTTGGCACCCCCCACAAAACTTTGGTTGACTCTGTAGAAAACTATCGGAAATTTTGATCTTGAGAACTCCAAAATTCTCTCTCTCTCTCAAAATTGTCGGAGAGAAATGGAGGAGGTAATCTGATACAAAGATAACATTTTTTTTGACCGTTTCCCTCTCTATAAAATCCGTATGTAGTTCCTGTACTAAAAGTTTGAGTATAATTGTCTCATGTCCTCTCATGTTTTCTCCTTTATGGCCATGGAACAGGCAATAAAGTCATGTCCACACCATTCGTTCTTTATTATTAAAACTTACAGGGAAAATTAATGTTGGGGTATAGACACTCCTCTAAACTAATTTGGTTGGATAATTATGTTAAATAGAATGGTAATTATCTTTGAGAGGAAAAATAGGCTACTTAATCATCATCATGACGGAGAAAGTTTTCCGACAAGTTTTTTGTTTTTGACATATTAAAATAATTAAAGGTAAAAAATGAACCGTCAAGACAGATATAACAAGGACAAGGGAATATGGCGCCTCTTTTGTATTAATTTGGATGTACATTAAATTTTGAGTGTAACATTCCCTTCACTCTAAAGTTTTTCCTAAAGAAAGTCATCCTTTAATTTCCTCTTATTGGATTAACGGCTTCGTGACGAAAGAAAAGTTTTTTTTTCTTGCTCTCTCTCTCGGAGGAGGAGGCCTCCTCATCTCCGTGGAAAAAATAAACTCGGGACTGGAGACAAACAGCCGGTCTTCCAAATTGACGGGGACAACAAATAGTTGGAATGCAAGAGAGACGAGGGTTAGAATTAAAATTGAGTTAAAAAAAACTACCATAAATTTTCTATACAATCTGTTTTTTTTACTTACGAGGAGAACTTGATGAGTTGTAGATTTTCTGATTTCTCAAGACATTTTCTCCCTTGAGGGACAATTGTCCCTCAAGAAAGTTTTAATTTTTTTTAGAGAGAAAGTCTCTCTCTCCTTGCTAGAGAAAACAAGTCTCTAGTGTCATTAGAAATTGGCCAAAATTATAGACCTTTTTTTGATTTACTTGGTTGATATTTGAAGATGCGAGAACGAAAAGCAGCTTGTTCTAAGAAAAGGGCAGCTATTAGCTGTGCGCGGGAGTGAATAAAATCATCCTTCTTTCTAAGCAACCTGCTTTTCGTTCTCGCATCTTCATTTAGGAATGAAAAGTTTTCAATGATATTGATTAAATAAGTCTTGTTCGTGTCTTGTACATAGTTTGAGACTTTTGAGAGACATTTATGTGAGATGAACAAATTTTGTTTGGAGAGATTCGTGTGTGTCAACTTGTAAAAAAATCAATAGTTGACAAAGTCCAAGACGAGAGAATTGTGACTAATAAATTACCCGGGTATTTTTGTCCTCCAATTATTTCTACCTTTGGTATACTTCCAAAGGCTGTAGTTTAGTTTTCTCTGTCATCATCTTTTATATTTACGTACTCAACCATTTAGAAGAGATTATAAGGGAGGACATGATATAAAATTAAATGTTTGATCATAAATCAAAAAGTTCTCGCTCTTCTCCTCGTCTACACTCTACTCGAAGCTTTTTGCAAGATTCGACTTTTCCATTCCCCTTCTCACAATATGCTAACAATTCTTTTTTGCTTATGTGTCTGTTATAGTTGTGACTGGAGAAATATTTTTTTGACGATGCGTAAATTGTGAATAAAATTATTTACTACTTTTTTTGCATACCAATAACTTTACATATTCATGGCAGTTTAAGTTATGAACAAGATTTCACATCTCAAGGAACAAGTTGTCAGAGTGCAGAATTTTTTTTATCCTGTCAGTTTATGCTGGTCCTTATCAAATGGAACTTAGCAGAATCAGAATTAAATCAGAATTGGGTAACGACGTTTCAGGATGAGAGTGACGTTGATATTGAAAATGATTACAAAATGATTTTGTTAAAATCATGTTGAATTAAAATAACATTATTTTCTCCATTTTTCATTAATTTTTTAACATTTTACAAAATCTGGAGTGTCAGTCTACACAAATACTCGATTGTTGTTGATACAAAATTTTTTCCAATATCTGTAATTGGCAAAATATAATAGAAAATAATAGTAATAATTTCTCACATCACAAAGAATTTACCTCAACATTTTTCATGTAATTTTTCTGTACTGGAAAAGAGACAGTGGAGAGTTATGATGGAATTGTTGGTCGTCATCATATTATTTCATAACATTTTTCTCCCCATTTTTATGAGATGTTGCACATGGAGGATACTAAGACAGACACTTGATTACATCACCATTTCTCACCCCATGGGAGCCACACATCATTTCTTTCATTTCCTCAACATATTTTGATGCTTCAATGATTGAATTTGGCCACATTATTTTTTTCTCTCCCTTCAATCATTTCGTCCTTTTCTGGTGGTACAAGAGAAAATAAAAGTTCCGGCCACATAACGAGACTTTATGTATATCCTCAAACGTTCAAAAAAAAAGTGGAAAAAAATATGGAACTCGATAAAATAAAACAAATTTTTTCATTCGAAAATGTGAAAGGGAAAGTGTTCATGCAATGCAGTAGGTAAGTTGATCGTTGCAAGTCATTTGCGTGACTGGTTGAAGGTAAGTCGGGATTCTCCGAGATGTTGCAGAAAGCAAAGAGAAAAGTGGGAATCAATAAACTTTTTTTGGCTCAAAACAATCTATAAAAATATTACTTATCATAATTTTTATAAAAAGAATTCCATACCTCACAAGTTAGTACTTCCCGCCACTTATGTAATTCATTTTCATTTTTTTATATCTTTTCCCATCCTTAACATGCTCACTTGAAATTAATGTGTATTAAAATTGGCTCTATACTTATCACCGAATTTAATGTGGGTGTTGCCGCTCTCTCTCTCTCTCTACCTGCATCTTTCGAGATAGTGGAAAGGTCAACTATCCATTAAAATGTCTCGCTGAAGATTCTCGTGCCAACTAAATATCTATTTAGTTGGCTTGAGCATGCACACACATGTAAAAAAGTGCACATGGTAAGACTCACCTGTTTATTGTATGTACACAGAAACAGGAATTACTCCGGGTGACATCCATATGAATGGGAAAAAAATGTAAGCGGTTGGGTGGGCCAACTCGAATTTTTGGCTTGTTTCACTCGACTTGGACTAACTGTTCATGGGAGGGGGGGATTGAAAGTGTAAATTTATGTTGATGACTGTTGTAAACTAGTCTACAAGAAGTTGTCTCTTGAGGATTTAATGGAGATTCGTTATGATTCCAGATAAAAATAGTTGCCGTCTTTACCATTCTCCGATATGTAAAGTTGCCAACTCGCAGTGGAGGGATAAAGACGTTAATCCTAGAGAGATAACACATTCAAATTTTATGTCCTCATAAGTTCTAAATATTAGACTTGATATGAGCTTCCTCCTTATTAGTCTCAAAAGATTACACACAATTATTAACATTTTAAACTGTACAAGTCCTTAAAATACTGAATACCCCCCACAACTAATGACACTCCCAATTTAATTTAATTTCCTAAATTTTACCCGACTAAACTGAAATTTGTGTAATCCAAGATTCATCTACATGGTTGAATCATACATCAAATTGTCATTAAAGTAACAAGTGAAAATTGATTTTTATGCAATTTGTCGAGAAAAAAAAATTTACTTTCTATTTTGTGGGTTAGTGTACTCCTTCAAAAATAACTAGACGAGAGAGAGAGACGCTCTTGGTTTATTGATCTTCTTTTTCCACATTATTAACTTTATAATTTATAAAGCTAAGAGTTTCATACAGAAAGATGCTCACCTGGAAAGGAGGTAAATTTTTTTTTGCAACATTTCTAAACTGAATGTGCACTAATTAAAATGTCATGATTAAAATAGAAATGATGCTCCCATCCCATTCCACAATTTTTTGTCTGTATAAACCAAATGGAAAATTAATTAATCTCAACCAACTCTTTTGACTACAATTATTCAGAATATTTCAAACTATTCTTTTTAATTTCAAATTCCTTTCTTTATCATTATATTTGAAGCAAAATGGCCGCTCTCCAATATTTAACATACAAAAAAACAATCTTTTTGCTTATTACCAGTACCAGTGAAGCAGATGAAAAATGCAGAGTTGAAAACAAAACAACAGAGAAATATGGAGCTGATCTAGGACAAGCTTAGTAGAATGTAACATAGTCTGTGTATTTATGTGGATTTTAACTGGACTGTACACATATCACTGGCACACCTGATCTCTTCATGTAGTCAAAGCTTGACTTTTATTGAAGCTTTGGGATACTTGTGTGTGTGTGTGAGTGCCAGAATTTTTGTCACAGTTCAGAGTAGCTCCCCTCCCCCCGTAAAAGTTTTTTCCTGCTCTATTCTCTATGGCCATTGAGAGAGAGAGAGAGAAGCAACTATTTTCACACTCAAAGACTTTTATGGGCATCTTTGGGATTCTTGAGATGCTCTTATCCAGTGTTCTTGCCCTATTCTCCCATTTTTTTCATTTCCTTCTACGTGGATTCGTCCATCCGTTCATTTTTTTCCCTTTGTTTTTTTTCTACACAAAGATTTTTGGGCATCATAGAGTGTACCCTCAAATGGGGACATTCGAGTCATTCTCCCGTACATTTTTATGTTTCAGTAGCTCCACTTGAACTGATTCTCTATACATTGTCATGTCCACTGATACACAAAACTCGCCATCTCCTCCCTCACGCCTGGTCAATATCCCCAAAATATTCCCCATTCCACCATTCTCTCTGCTCCATATCTTCCATATCATCCATCCAGTAATGATGACGCATTGACTCACCCACTCACCCTTGAACATAAAAATATAAAAAATCTCCGTTTTCATTTAAAATTAAATTTGATCATCACCTCCATGTTTTTAGAATTTGCATAAACTACTTTTACTCCAGAATGAGATGAGTTAATTCCACTAAACTTTCTCTTTTTGTCATGGACAATGAAATTTTAAATGAAAATAATTTAACTTTGTATAAATATAAATAGACGAGGAAGATTCAAGTGTCAAACGATGCGAAAAAATTTTCCCTTGGTGTCATTTTACATTTCACAGCTAGTGAAGAATGGACAGAGGGGTATGTGTACACAATTTTCATTAAATTGTACAATAAAAGTAATTGTACTTTGGCTTATGGAGACGCAATTTCTATTTTGGAGACTTTCTCCTTGTTGCTTGGAAGACTCGAGAGATCCATTTATATTCATGATTCACTCCAGTTACATAGTCTATCCATTGAAATTCCGTCCAGTAACTTCAATTACGAGTCAATGAATTCTTGTCCCTCATTCCCCATTCACTTAACACTTGTACACCTTACATCCCTCTTAATTGTAACAGACACACGAGTCCTTGGAATTTCAATTTTGTATTGTAATTCAATGCAAAATACAGGTAGTCACTTTCTCTCTCTATCTTTAACAAGGGATTTAATTTAGAGAAAGTATGATCAAGTTCAAAAAATAATTGTCATGTACTCATGTACTATTTTTGTTTCCAAACTCAAAAGAAAATTTTTCTTTCTAGTGAAAGTCCCAATGGCCTCCGACAATTGAACTCCGTCAAAGTTGACCTAGAAAGCTCTGCTGATTAATTGTTTACACTTAAACTTGTACATTGTTTACATTTTACGAATAAAGTATTTCTAGAATTGGAGCCCATTTCCTCTACAAGATTTCTTCCGGGAGTTGCGTTGACCCAGACCCATGCTGTTCCAATTTTATGGGAGACTGTGCGTATTCTCAAGAATTACACAGTGAGAGACAGTTCCACTCCTCTCCCGTGTTTCCTTTACAAGATGACTTGTCCAGTGAAAGTGAAAGTGATAAGATTCCCTTTTTCCATGACCCCCCACGACAACAACTTTTTGTCATACACACAAAAAACTTGTCTCATCTTTCCCATTACCAACATTACATTTTATTGATAGAGAAATGAAAATGACAGAAAACCAACCAAAAAACTTGGTCCATTAATTTTGTCTTGAGTGGGAAGGAGAAAGTAGAAAGAAGGTGCAGGGGAAAAGATTGGAGTGGGAGGGGGGGGGGGTAGAGAAGCTTATCTTATTTTTTTCTTTCTCTTGTCGACGTCACTTCCGTTTGTGCTCTCCATGTCTCTTCATTCTCGAAGAACGGGAGGAATGGACGAGGGTAGTGTTAAACATGTCACTGCCTTTGGCAGTTGAGAAGTGAAATGAAAATTGAACTGGGGACAAACTTTTGACTATTTTTCTCTTTTTAAAAAACTTCGACTAAATTTTATGTCTTTATTATCTCTCTCTAAAAAAAGGCAACCTTGGGATAAAATAATTTTTAAAAGTCTTTTTCATTTCCTCCATTTTAAATAATTTATCCCAATCTTAATCAATCCACATAAAAAAAATCTTGCCCAATCTTTTCTAATACACTCCAACTCCTTACAGACATTTCCATTCAATGGGTGACGTGAAGTAAAATAAAACATTTTCAAAATAGGAGACACAGTTTAGAACAGAACTAGCCTTTGTTCTCATGGACTTGTCTTGTAAATTGAAGCTAAATAAAGTCGCCATGTGTTTTTGGTTAAATTTGCATATTTTGTTTTTGCCTCCCCTTACAAATTGTCCCACGGCAAAGTCTTGGGCTGCTGTAAATGAATTTTTGTACGTCTCTCCACAAATAAAAATCCCAGTTCAAGTATGGGCGTGCAAAGAGACTCTCTTTAAGAGAGAGGAGGAGAGGTGAAAGGATGGCCAAGAGGAGACGGTGCAACAGATAGGACGATCATAATCATGTGGCTTGAAATCTTTTGAATACTTCATCCTCATCCTGAGCATCTGGTGTCCATGTGTACTGTGTGTGTGTGGTTACAAACATTACACAGAGAAAGTTTATCCAATGTCCCAAACTTACAGTCAATTTTATGATGGTAAAGTCAGTCCTCCCTCTGTAAACTTCTCCCCACAAATAAATCCCACAATTTCTCTTCATTCCTTCAAGTGCCCAAAAATGCAAATCTTCCTCACAGACCGGGAAAAACTGTACAGCTTAAAGGAGGAGGGCAAGAGCCCCCATATTTACACAAAAATCAAACAAGATTTCTTAAATACAACACTCTCTTCCTCCTCCTCTTGAAAGCTCGGCCATTGACTCGTGTTTTTCATGAAGAAAGTAAACTATAAACTAGTTTGTGACGTTCTAAAATTCATAAGAAATATTGCTCACAAAAAAACTGCATTCTTCCAAGCTCGTGGTTAGAGGACAAAAAGAAAAGATAAAAAATTCAAAGAACGAATTCAACGCTCCGCTTAGAATTAATGAATGAAAGTTGAGTGCATGCTAGTGAATTTATAGGAAAATAAAATGACACAAGAAGCAACATGCAAAGACTATTAAGAATATAGACGGAGAATTTTTTTAAAAAAACAAAGAAAATAAAATGTAAAATGTCTCATCTATATCTATACATTATTTTGTTGAATAAAATGCTTTCACAAAAATAGCGTCACTGAACTTGACACTCTTGATGATCCCATAGAAAATGGAGGGTTTTATGAGTGAGTGGCATATTTGGCTTGTAGTGCAAAAGCAAAAGCAAGAGCAAGATGAAAAGAAAATAGAAAAAAGGGTTTAATAGCCCACAGCATTAGTTTAATGACCACATGAAGAGGAGGGGAATTAAGTAATGGGCTGATTTTTTATGATTTCATTTGACTACAAAGAGAGGGAGGGGGGATTGGAATGAGAAGAAGGCGAGGGTTTTAATGTTGCATCATTTATACATTCTCTCTTGTATTGCCTCTTGTACAAAGTCAAAGACGTTCATGGTCAATGGAATAGGAGACCCAAATTTATATTCCTCAGCCTTGCATCTCCCCCCTCCCCCTTGACACACTTGACTCCTTCAAGACATTTTTTTATTTTCTTACAGAGAAGCTAACTAACACCAAACGGTGGCCTGATGGTGGCTCCCACAATTTTATTTATTTTTCCCGTCTTGTTGCCAAAAGGGACTTGGAACAAAAAAAAATGTGTGTACATGAAGAGAAAGTGTGCGCAACTGTGGCAGAGAGAGAGGAATCGTTAAAATGAAACTGAAGCGAGATTTTTTTATGTGCCCCTATCGTTTTCCTTATTTTAATCTTCACTGGCAGTTATTACCCTTTTCTAAATGTCGAAGTGTGACCATTTTTTTGGCATACTTTCTCTCTCCCCTCCTTCCTTTTTTTGCCCTTATTTCATCCAGACAGGAGAAAGTTATAGGGCAAGACAGAGAGGGCAATCAGATTAGATTACGGATTCCCATACACAAGCTTTCTCTCACTTTTGTACCAGCTTATGGGTGTCTCTGATATTTAGAAAAATCTTGAGCCTTGTTTTTCACTTTCTCCTTTATGACTTCCTCAATTTTGAGAAATGAACTTTTAGATTATGAGCTTTCTCTCCTCTGTTTGTAGATCAACCTTTTTCCTTACAATTTAACCCTGATTTATGCAGGGACTGTCAACGAAGGGAGAAGGCAAGTGCAGTGACACGGATGGATGAGTTTGATAGTCAATGAACCAATGAATTGGCATGGAGGCAAAGCGCCTTGATCGACTTATCATGAGCCTATTAAGAAAACTGAACTGTACACATTTACATTTATTACTTGCTACTCTCAATGTCATCCAACAATCTTTTATCTCTTCTATTGATTGACTGCCATTGTCTCTCATCTTCCTTCCTTCCTCCAAAAAATGTCACTCTGTAGTACTCTGTACACATCTGTATGGAATGGAGAAAGCTTTCTCCCTTTTGTTTATACATTTCTCCTTCAATTGGGAAAAAACTAAATCCCCTCAAGACTTTCTTTCAATTTCCTTTCTCCAATTGTGAAAGCGTGTAAGTAGTCTGTTTTTTTGTTAGAGTTGGAGAAAAGCATGGAATATTAGTTTACAAGTGAAGGGAGGGAAAAATGGCATCTCATCTTTTGCAAATTGAGATGGAGAGTACTCTAAAAATAAGTTTTTGTTTGAAAATTCAACGAAATGATGCATGAGAAAGTGCATGAGAAATTCCCTGCTGTTTCTAGAGAGAGAGAGGAGCTCGTTTAATGACGCGTGAGTGCATTGCATGCAGAGAGAGAGAGAGAGAGATGGTTGTCAAGATTTTACATTTGATATCATTGTGTACAATCCCAATCTATTAAATTGATGAGCTTTTCTACCTCTCTTACAAATGGTGTCCATTACTGTTACTCCAGTCCTTAATGGAAGGAAACTGACAAGAAAGTCCTTAACAACCAAACCAACTCCTACTTTTTTGATCTACAAGAAAACACGGCGTACTTTTGTGACATGAAAATTTACATTTTCCTTGGGTGTACCAATTCAACTTGTCTTTCTAATATACAAAAGCACTCAAAGAAGGCCTTATCCTTGGAGCATGAATCTCCCTCCAGTTCTCTCGGGCTCACTCTCTCTCTCTGTACAAATTTTACTTTTGGTAATGTTGCGATACATTATGAACCCCCCTCGTGACATTTCTTGCTCCATTCTCCATCTCATAAATATGGTCGTCTGTCGTCCGTACCTGTGAGCACAATGAGTTTTCAATTATCCCCAAGTTTGTAAAGCTCCTATTGGTCATGGATGTATGTAGAAGAGTCTAATTCAAAATTTTGAAAAGCTCATCCCTAAAATCATCACTCAAGCTCATCCCCTAAAAAGATGGAATCCTCTCATTGATTTCAATGGATGCCAAAAATAGCAAAGGAGAGTATGAACAATGGAGAGACTCAATTCGGGCAGAGCTTATGGCTATTCATCATGTTATTTGAAACTCCTCCTCAATTGTAATCCTCTTTTGAGAGATGAAAAGTAATAATCTTCAATCCCAAAATTCTTGCTTTCAACTTCGTAGCCATCAAAGTGAGATACAAAGTAGGACATGAAATATTTTCCCATGGTTCATGCAACAATTAATAAATTGAGTCATGCATGGGAACTTCACTCTCTCTGCCACTTGATTTTCATTTGAGCCATGAAAATCATTTTCCCATTTTTTTTAAAATTTTCTCTCTCTCTCTCTCTCGCCACTTCAATTAAACGAAATTTTCTCTTCGAGAATTCCCTGACATCCATTCCCATAAGTATTTGATGTCCTCGGATGACTCGCAATAGAGATGAATTTTTCGGAATTCTTCATTCATAAATTGTGGACCGGTACTGTGGAATGAAATGTCTGTGGCTTCACTGAAATTAATTATTTTATGAAGTCCAGCCACAATATTCATTCCCAATAAAATTGACCCAAAAAAGTTGCGAAAAAAAAATTTAAACTATTTTTGGCTTTAATTTAAGCCTCTTATTTTGACTCTTCATGTTTCATCCAAGTTTGAGATTATGAGAAAAAATGACGTCACAAAAAAATGTATAAAAATTACAAAGTGTACACATGTGCGGTCATGTCTCGATTTTTCTTCTCAAGGAAAAAAAGGAAAGCGCCGTATTGTATCCGGGAAAACACCAGCCCATTTTTTTTTTACTTTTCCATTATCATATGAAATGGAGAGAACAATTTTGAACCATGTACCCACAGCCGGTGGAGCGTTGTGTGGTTTTTATATCAAGACCCTCAAAATTTGAGTTGTTGGAAAGAAAAAAAATCAAAAAGCTTACAAGCAGAGAAAATCAACTCTCGCCTCCTTTCACTAAAGCCCCATTTTTGTTGGTCAAGGGGAGAAAGTTATTAGTAAAAATGCCGCTAGAATTATTTTCAAAGTGAAGATTGCACAACAAAAGAAAAATCACGAGTCTCTGCCTTCAATGAAAAGAACCGTCCATCAAAAAAAAATCCAACAAAAAAGAAGAGAAAGTTGTCGACTATGCTAATCATGAAGAAAGCAATAGGGAAAATTACTACAATAACTGTGAAAACATTTCTTTGGTTTTTTTTCATCAAAAATATTTAACAAAAGAGACTCGTCTCAATCCAACAATTTTATTGTACAATAGAATTTATCCTTTATACTCTTCCCAATTTTTTTTTACTTGTGGGTGGAATCTCAATAGTGTGTGGATGGCCATTTACAACTTGAATGGACAGAAAAGTCAATATAATGGACATGTCCATTGATGGGTTTCGACTGTGTCCAGTCTGGATTGAGAGATTATTCAGTGTAGAGCTGGGTGGTGAGAGTGTGCCATTCCAATTTAATTTTTTTGTTTCTAAAATAATATATGGTGTTCCCATATAAATTGAACCATAAAATGAAATGTTATCTGGGATCCATTGTGGGGGGAAGACTACAGGGAGGGTATAAATCTGTCTCAGAGAAAGGCCACCTGTCAACTCTTTCAAAAAGATAAATTTAGACAAGGGTGCGACTATCATGATGTGTGCAACGCCCATTTCTAATTCAAAAGTGACACAATCACAAAAGAAAGACAAGGGACCCACTCGATGAAAGAGTGGAGTCCTACCCTCATGGTTCTGGTTTGGTTAGTTACCGGAAACAAGGCAAGTGGATCCCTGTGACGCCCAATTAATTTTCTCAAGGGAGACGTCCTCCCAACCAAACACATTTACTCACACCACCCCATCCATTTAGACAAATTCACTTGCAAAATTCTTTATTGTCTCCCTGTCTCTCTCACTGCAATGAGTTCGTTAACAATTTCTCTGGCATTCCATTTAAAGGTGAGTGGTCTCTGTCTCATGATATCATTTCTATTTCATTGATCCCTACCTGGTACAATTTTTTCAGTCTTTTCAACTCCATTTTGGTTGACTGAACCAAAAAAATCAGTCAAAAGTCAGACTCTCAAATCG
This sequence comes from Arrhopalites spinosus, assembly GCA_034700945.1. Lineage (NCBI taxonomy): Eukaryota > Metazoa > Arthropoda > Collembola > Symphypleona > Arrhopalitidae > Arrhopalites > Arrhopalites spinosus. The sequence goes on from JAQIVZ010001255.1 coordinate 19,184, forward strand.
GAAACTTTATGGCAGGTGCAGAAATGGAGAAAATGGGAAAAAGTGAGAGCCCCACTTTTCCAAAAGATTATTTGTCGTTTGTCCCCTGTTTTGTGGCTTGACTTCACATGATTTCACCCACAAACAATAAAGTGGAATCATCAAAAAAAACATTTGTGCATGACTTGAATAGGAAATGTATTTTAAATATTTTAAATTGACTTGTTGTGTTTTGTCTCTAGTCATCCATGACTCCTTTCATGGGTTCAAATAACAAGAGTTCAAACAAGAACCTCCATAAAATAAAATAACTCCCAAACGATCATCATTTTACATATTTCACACAATTAGCTTCATTTGACTACAATACATTTTAAACTTGTACAACAAAATAAAAGTCAAAGAGAAGAAAAAAACCAAACTTTAATGATGTCTCATATATCTACCTTACCAATGTAGTGAAATTTAAATGCGACAAAAAAAACTTGGCATATTCCGTCTACAACCTCTGCAATTGACGCCAGAATAGACTAATCCAAGGTCATGGCAACTACTCACAAGATGAATAACAAGACACGGGAAAAATAAAATCTATACAAATTGACACTGTCTTTTTTTTATTGCTAAAAAATGAAATAAGTATGGAGACACACACCACAAGAGAGAGAGAGAGAGAGAGAGAGAGAGAGACAGGGCGTTGAAATGAAAATGGACTGGATGGGAAATTTTTCTATAGTAAAAAAAATTGTATAAAAAAACTTGGAGCTTGCTAAGCCATTAGTTTGCAGGCGCATAAAGATGGAGGGAGAGAAGAAGCATGTAGACGTAAAAAGCATGCGGAAAACCCGGGGAATGAGAGGGGAGAATAGTCAGCGATATGCTGCCGGGTGAACAAGACGGCCAGCTTCTTTGCTTGTGTGTGTGCTTCTACATAGCCGAGACTCAAGAGGCACCAGGTAGTGAATTTTTGGAGGAATTAATCGTCCTGGAAAACAATTACAGTCACGTCTATACACCACCACTAGCCTAGTCTCGACTATTAATTAGTGAGTGAGCCCTCCATTAGTTGTTGCTCAAGACCCACCCTGTACAAAATTTATATATACAGAATGGGCCGTATATTTCAATGAGTTTGCTACTCATTGAAATAAACCCCAATCTTAAGTAAAAAAAAGTGTGTGCACAATTTCTCAACATTACTTGCTCCTCTCCCTTGTGAGCCACCCACAAGAGAGAAAAAAAAGTTGGCTCAAAATGTTTGGGATCAAGTGGATTCAAAGTTGGAGGATGGAGACTGAGAGGGAGAAGAGGATTGATGAAGACTGGGACAAAAGTGTGAGCATAAAGTGTCCCCGTTGTGTCAAGTTTGGAGTAGTTTCCAACGCCCCACAATGACCATAACAAACTTCCCCAAACTCTAATGACGACCAACTTAAATCTAATGTATAGCCTCTAATAAGGTGCTCCTTGAAGTTTAATTAGAGTTGGTCATGGTGAAAGTGAATCTACCAGCGTAGGGGGAGGGTGGGAGTACAACTGGTTCTTCTTGGCAACTTGTGTAAAATTTAATTTAATCTCCATTACTACTACACTACACTACTCTTTACTCCCCTTTTTCCCACCCACAAATTTACGTCGTGGGGGTGCAAGTGAAATTCATTTGGGGAGAAAAGCTTCGGTGAAATGTGTATTTAATTGACATCATCTCTCTCCTTCTCTTCCTACAATTAAATCTTAATGTACAATCCAATTTTTACAGTCTGTGCACCATTATTTTGTATTTGTAGTCAAACTGTGGGAAGCACAATTTAAATTGAATGTCATGAACGTTTTCTCTATTATGGACGACACTTTGAACTTGTGGAGCAAGGAATTTTTCTTGAGGGAGTAGTTTTTTAATCATTTTCATTGAGGAACGAATCTTCAATTTGACAGTCTAATTTAGAAAAATAATACACGTCTTGTGTATTATTCCTAGTTCCTTTTGTCTCAATTCTTTGTTTTTCCAACTTTTTCCTCTTTCCAAAAATCCTTTGCTTGTGTTTTCAGTTTTGAATGCAAATTTTAATATGAAAGAGGAAACCCTCATTTAATTTATTCAACAACTTTTGAAAAGACTTCAGAAAATTAAATAACTTGCACTGGTGCTAGTGTCTACAAATTTTGAAAAATGCTCACCATTCCAATTTAAAATTACATGAGTGAAGTTATGGTTATTACTGATTGAGAGGAGTTTTTTCTTAAAGAAAATTGGTGACTTTTGAGTTGTTTGAGAGGTGAAAGGAATGAGATGAGAAATGGAGATGAGCTAGAAAAAAAGAAAGTTGACAAGATGTGAGTATGGTCACGGTGGGGTAAAATATTTATCAAAAGTTTCAACTGGAGACTTTTTCCTACTCCTCACAATAAAATTGTTACACAAAGAAGAAAAAAAATGAAAAGTAGAGAAAGTTGGCTAAAATCGAGGTGGACTGTAAACACGTAAACACAGTGACACTCTTTCAAGCATAAAGTTCATCTCCGTCACACTTTCTTCTCTTTGAAGAAATAATTCAACATTTATTTGACAACTCACCGTCACCCCCAGTGCACAGTTTCATAATAATTAATCTTTCACGGGTGAAAGTCCTATTCCCAGTTACACCTGAAGCTACTTTCTCCCCTTTTTTTGTGAGACACCAACAAGCCACTTTCTCTTGAGTACTCGTTGACTCTTTAATGATGTTGATGTTACTAATGAGGATTTCTCCATTTATTGTGTGAATCTTTTCACTTTTATTAAACACTAGAAAAGTTTTCATCATTGTCCCCATAAAAAATTATTTCCCATCATTAGAATGTGTGATAAGTGTTGTTGTTGTTTTCCAGTGAAAGCAGAGTATGGATTGGTGAATTGAATAAAAAAAAGAAATCCTCATTTGTGTTTTAGTGAAAGAAATAAAGGCAAAAAATGGAGAAAGTGTTGGAGCAATCCTCTTCATCACCCTTTTCCACATTCTATTCGACATTCAGTACAACAACGACGATACTCCCAACGTCTCTCGACACTAATGTCAGCCTCACGCTCAGTATCAACTCTTCCGTCTGTGAGTAAAATTTTCTCTTGCAATTTAATTTCTGTTTTAAACTTTCCCTTATTTTTTATGTCCTCTTAATTTAAATTTCTTGCACAATCTTCTTAAACGCTTGGAGGCTACAATGGAATCAAGAGTGTAAACATGGAATCTTCTCCCTTCTTCTATGCCTCTCTGACTGCCCCCATAAATAAGTTAATCTCAAATCCCCAAGTCTTTCCCCCTTCAAGATTGAAAGAGAAAGCGAGAAGCTCAAGTGGCAACTTTTGACTCTCTTTGAATTTTAACTTTCTCTCTCTCTCTTTCTAATTCCCAACCTTCAGGTTGTCTTAAATTTCTTGCGTGTGCCCCCCAAAAAAGACACAAAAGAGAAAGGAGAAAGTAGACATGTGGTAGTTTCACACTAAATAAATAAATTCATATCCCTCTACTAGTAAATTTTCCTACTAGTTTTCATGGACAAATTCTCAAATTTGTTTATGACGTTTTCATGCAGGTAAACCTCATAAATAGAATGAGGCTCAAAATGGAACAAGACTTTGCTCTTTTCCAACTTGTCAAGCGAGAGAGAGAGAGCCAGAGAGAAAGCAAGTAAATTCGTTTTCTTGTACCCCACAAGCCGTCTAGTAATCTTTGACTGTGATTTACTTAATCCTCTCAACATTTCTCCAACCAGCAATCACCTGCAGTTGCACTTGCCACTTCTCTCTTTTCTCCGTCCCAAACTTTCCCCTGATCTTTCTCTTCTTTATTAACTTGTGGTCTAAATGGATTATCACAACAAGGAAGAAAGTGGAGAAAGATATTATTAAATTTTCACTCTGTACAATGCAGAGGTCAAACAAAAAGCCAAAGCCTTTTAATTCCAGACGAAAGTTGTAAATATTGGGCCAAAAGAAATATTTCATTGGTTGAAAATAAGGGACAATAAATAAACATTAGACTAAAAAAATATAAAATATCATATCACAATGTTTCTTGCTTTCTCTCTCTCTCTCTCTCTCTTGTTTTTAGTACCACGCTCGACTTAGAAAGAGAAGAAAGTTGGAAAGCAAGTAATCAAATTGTAGAGCATTTTCTCTCCCATTTTTGTTATGTGAGTGGGGTACCCCCAGCTGTCATGGGATGAAAATAGGGTTAGAGGCAATAGATTATTCAATAATAATAATAGGTATTTTCTTTCCCTTTCAGTCCTTGAGTTTATCCGATAGCCTCTTCATGTGACTTGTGTTTTTCTTATGTCCCTTTTCCCATACAAAAAACCCACCAGCCGAAACAATTGTTTCCACAACTTTGAATTCTCTACTGTAATTCTGAATTTACTGCCATACAATTCAATACACAAGACAAAGAAGGAAGCAAGAGGGGAGGCGTATTTAAATTGCTGTAGTTCACTTTCTCTTCATGCTCCTACTCCTGTCTCTAATAATGTCACTTGGGCATTGGATCAATTGAAGCCCTGCCTCGTGACACTTTCACCATTTTCTCTTGTCCATTTCCATGTTCATGAACCACAAAACGAAAGTCCAAACTTTTGTCTATTTATTAGTAGTTCAAGAAAGGACAAGAGGAAAAAATAAATTTATTAAAAAGTGGGCCGACATGATAAAATATTTTCCTCAAGAGGAGGAGAAAGCTGAGCCACCATGTGAAAATTCAAGTTGATTCCACAAACAAAGAAAATTTATGAACGCACCAAAGTAACGAGAAACGTTCTCATTTGTAATATCCGAGAAACGTGTCTTTGTTCTCTTTTGTTTCTCATTTTTTCTGCGTACCCCGCCAAAAAACTTTGGGTTTGAAAAAAAATTTCTTTTGAATTTCTCCTCCTGTCTTTCTTCTCAAAAGAAATGTTGGCCCTCATGGCTAATTCCTCACACTCTCAAAAGAAAGGAGGAGGAGGGAGGGAGTGAGATGATTAAGAAATTTAAAATGCAATTACAATGTAACGACTGGAATGGCTGTTTGTAATGTAAAAAAAGGAAAAAGAAGATGTTCTACATTTTAGTTCAATATGTATATTTACACTTAACCAAGTCAACGATCTACATTTTCATGGGAAACTATCCAAAATTTTATGCAAAGCATGACCCTCACGTATGAGGACCAGTAGAAAATGGAATATTTCACCTTTCCCGCATCCTTTGCATGTTAAGTGAAGTGACGGGGGGACGTAGAACGAACGTGAAAAGACAAAAATGGGGGCTGCGGATACTTCATAGAAAAAAGTCAATAATCACCAAAAAAAAAGTTGGGACACCTCCACAGAGGTGGAGAATGTCCTGGGAAATGGTGTGTATGCATGGAGACTCCATGCAATTTCATGAAGTCTTAGTGACAAAACATGTTCAATTTTTTCATAACTGTTATGTCATTTCTCAATGGCCTTGAGCTGGGGTAAATCTCTCCACATTGGACAGACTTAGTATTGGAAATTCCTCCCCCATTTTTCTTTTGTATGCATGGAGCATTTCAAGAGTAATGCAATAAAAAGCAGAGATTAGGTCCATGGAACTGTATCATCATATTTGTCATGAATTATGGATCCCGTCAAATGGTCTCTGTCTCTCCAGAAAATTGTCATATAAAACTCCATTCAAAAATGTATTACACACACAAAATGAATCAAAATGACAAATTCTCCATATTGAATTTTTTATTTTTCTGCCAGCTCCAGCTCCAGAAGAAGAGGCGACAGACAATTTATATAAAAAATACCCAAAATTGTAGAGAATAATAATAATGACATTTTTCTCTGTGTGAAAAGTTGACAAAAAATTTCTTTCTCCGACTCAAAACATTGATAACAAAAATGCAGACACAAAGTGTCGAAATTTTTTTTCCCTTAAAGATAAAAACTTTCTTTTTTTCTCTTATCACATTCTTTGATTGCTACATATTTTTGTTGCTTTCTCTTTCTCTCTAGTGAAAATGTGTCTCAATTTCTGATTTAAGAGCGAAAGTGAGCATAAAATGAGATGTTTAGAGGAGACCAAAGAAGCTGATGAGTCTTGTCGAGTTTCATGGGGAGAAAGAAATTTGAGGGGGAGGGGGGCTTTTTACTTGAAGACCATGTGACCATGTAGAAAACTGCACTTGGAGTTTCATTTAGCCATTACATGAAAGCTGTCTTGATATTACCACTGGATTGTATGCCATAAAAAGTCAAGGAATGTAACTGTGGCCATGGTTGACTTGAAAGAGAAAGTCTCGAGTAGTCAAACTGAATAGAACATTATTCGAGTCTTTTAGCTTCCATCGTCATCCCTCAGCCCATGACAATAACAAACTTAATGACGATGGTGATGACAATGACAATCTCTAACTTGCACATTTCCCTCCACTTTCACTTTCTCTCTCTTGTAACATTTGGGATGGAGAGAGAGAGAGATAAATGACAAAAATTTCAAGGCTTTTCTGGTCCCTTCATCTGTTTATCCACTTTAGTTTTGAATTCTTCCATTCAACCATTATTAAAGTTTGACTCAAATTAGGAGACTACTTTTTCCTTTACTAACTCAAAAAATTAAGTCATTCTCATGAGTCTCAATGGAACCACCAACTTTCCCCCAGTTTGTGAAACTAGACACTTACAAATAACTCAAATCATTGACACTCTCGTTTCAATTGAGTTGATTAGCACAAGCGCACCATCAAATTTATTTTTGTGCCTCACACGAGAACAAAAATAGATGTCCTTGGAAAGTTGTCTCCACAAAAAATATTATTTTACTTTCCCTTTTATTTTTTGGGAATAATAAGAAGAAAAGAAAGAAGGGGGGACTACATTTTCCTTTCATTTCTGTTCATATGTTGATATTAAAGTTGACAATTGCCTTTCTCTTTTCTCTCCCAGACGTACTTTTGAGGCAGAGCATGGCGTCAAAGTTTAATAAAAAAAGGAGGAAGACATATTGTGAAAAGAATATGAAATATTTAATAATAATTAATATTAAATTTTGTGTATTTTTTTCTTGCTCATAACAGTGGATGGAACAAGAGTCCACGACTCCATGATGAATTCAACTGGAGGAGAGGAAGGACTGGAGGATGACGAGTTGGAATACATTTTTGACCGTCTCTACGTGAGAGTAATCTTTATCCTGCTCTACACCATCGTCTTCATTCTCTGTTTCTTTGGTAAGTCCCTCATCCTCCTTCCTTTGTCTTTTCTTGTATGAAATACGACAAAATAACCATTATGGGCACCCCATCAAAAATTCACAATGTGGGGCGTCTCATGAGGAATTCTCAAGGGTTTTTGGAGTGATTGTAAAGTCTAATGGATGTATTATGGTAATACTAATCAGCTTGCCGTAAAAGCAAGTGGTTCATAACGATCTCTCAAAAAGATGGAGTAAATTCCCTTTCTCTTTCCTGTTGTGGAGAAAAAGAATATTAAAACGGGATCATTTTTCTTCATAACTTTATATGAGATTATTAGATTATATTCTCTAATGGCTTCCGTGGTGTTCTGGTGTTCTCTGGACGAGTCAATTTTTTGTAAATGTTTAGGTATATTTCATTCACATCCATTTACGTCATGAGACAGCATCCATCTCGGGGCACTTTTTTTTTTCTAGTCATGAACAATGAAACTTATTTTTTCTGCTCCCTCAGGTTACCAATTTGTGATGGACATTGTAAGGGAAGGGAAAATAATTTATTTTATTTTTTAAGAGAAAATATGAAAAGAATAGCCTTGTAAATTGCATTTTAAACGCTAGCTAAGTTATGCAAAAAATTATGAGGCTAAAGATTGAGCTGTTCTACGAAAATAAATACCGATAAAATGATGCCTCCGGCTATTTAGCCTGGTAGTACTCTTTGTCGGCGTCAATTTGTACAAAAACTGTCCAAGCGATGCTTGACAATGGGACTCTTTCATGTAGAAAGTGCAGTAGATTTCCTTGTAATTACAGCTCATTTGTAAGATCTCAGCAGTGACTTATTATCAAGCTGTTTCACCATGAAATTCCACGGAAAAGGATTTATTCCTAATCCCGGGCATTCTGGACTCTACACTGGTCCACATGATGGCTTAGAGACTAGAGGTAAAATATTCAAACCTTCCTTCCTTCAGTATTCTTCAAGTCAATAAAATTGCACGAGACTAGAATGGTCGACCTTCTCATATCCCCCTTTATCTACGACTTGGCTGTATAATAAATAGGTAGTTGGAAGAATGACTGAAGGGAGAAAGTAAAGAGGATTTTATTCTTTGGGTGGAATTAAATTCATGTCTCTGAATACAGTCAAACGGGAGGAGGAGCTTTTACTACACATAAAATGGGAGAAAGTAATTCCTAAGTCATTGAAGATACAGTTTATTTGACTTGCATATCTTCTCTCTTTCTCTCTCAAACAACTCTGACAATGTGACCAATTCTACCTCAGTCCATGCCACTCGACTATAAAACAGAGGGACCACTGAGAACGGGAGAAGTTGATTTAAAAGGGGATGAATAAATGGACAGAAAAATGTATGCTCCAAAATCTGACTAAGAGAAAGCCACAGAGAAATCGTAGCACCAGAGAATGTGACAAGGATGGCATTCATTTATTTCATTTGTTTGGAGACAGAGACATGTCTCCCTTGAATTCCTCAATGACGTGTAAAAAATACTTTGGTCGCCATTTCGTGTGTCTTTCGCCAATTTTCCTGGAACTAGTCTTGACCCTCTCTGGTGAAAGTACAAGTACTGACACTCATAATTAGACTCAACTCAAAAGGAGAAAGTCCAATGAGATTAGTGCACTGATGGTGAAAGCCATGTGGTGAAAATTGTGTTACTTTCATAACCTCCAACACTCTAATAAAGCAAATCAATTTTTAATCCACTGGAAAAGCCCATAAATCACCACCAATAAAACATGGCACAAGTTTTATGCACTTTTTTTATACTAATGAGCAGATTGTACACGATTTTTTTCACAAGCATCCACTCGCAAACTACGAGTCTGCGAGTGGCCTCGGCTGGAAAAAATTGTGGGCATGTAGTTCATACAGGGCAGAGGATAATAAGTTGCGTAGTATTTTTTTTTTTGATAAAAGTTTTTTTTATTGATGGAGACTTCACGTAATTTAGTGTGTAAATACCAAGTGTGGCCTTTCCCCTGGTTGAATTAGGAGCTCGTTAAATGTTCTAGGGATTCTCAAAATTATTTTTGGTTGTATCAAGTGGTTTTTGGGGTAGAATGATCAAGAAAAAAATAGAAGGAATTAAAGAAAGATTGTGACTGCTAATAAAATATACTAGCTTGTGGAATTACTCTCAAATAAATTGTACAGAGAAGCTGAGTCAAGATTGAATTTATTTCAATCCGCACTTTCACCATCTTATTTGATGAATCAAGTTGAAACTTTCTCCCTCTCTCTCTGTTAAATTGCATCATGAACCAAAACAGCTAAAGAAAGTTTATTTTATTAGACTTGGTTTTTTTCTCGAGATTGAAGAGAATTGAGTGAGTATGAGGAGAAATAATGTTTTCTTGGTTGGAATCCATGGAATAAATCGTAGCCCACAACTAAGAACACCCCACCCCATTTACTAAACATATGTGGGTGAAACTTTGTAAAAGAGAAAGCAATAAAAGCAATGTCCACTGGTTGAAAATAGTTGCTCATTATCTGTATGGGAGAGAAGGTATCCAGTCAAATTACGAAGGAATGTGTGCAATGACTTAAATGGATTTTCCCTCAGCTAAATAATCTGATCAATTCTGTAAATGAAAAGTGAAACCCCCCATTTTTTGGTAGAGAAAACTTTTAGATGGTAATTGTGTACGGGAAAGCTAGTAGCTAATAAAATGGCATGGCAAAATTATTGAATTTCTAGTCCATTCCATTCCAACGAGTGTTGAGATTAAGGTTTGAATGGAATGTGAGAGAATTGGAAAATGGTGGAATGTTTGTGTATACACAAGAGAAAGAGAGAGAGAGAGAGAGTGTGTAAGGAATCTTGAGTAGTCGCCACAGAATTTTCCAGTGGTCTCAATTCAACGAGACTTTCCCCCTTGCATCTCATTCCTACCCATTTTAAAACATTTTGTGCAGACTTTACAACTTTCACTAAAGATTCTCCCTTCTTCATGATGGCCTCGATGGTGATCAACACACTCAACTTTAAAAAAAAACTTCTCCTCCCATCTCATCCAATTTGATACTTGTAGGGATGAGCTTTAAATTTCTGATGGGAAAACATTTCAAGAACATTCTAAATCTCCTCATCTTGTTGTGCACATTCCTCCTCTCTCTCTCTCTTGTAAAATAAAAAAGAAGACTTTTTGTACTTATATTGATTTCCATTTCAAACTCTACCTACACATTCTTTTTATTTTACTGTAGGTCAACATGCACTACCAAGTCCCAGACTCGAATAAAAATTTTTTCTTGCATCACAAAAGAAATTCACAAAGAGCATCTTTTCCACTTTCTCCTCTTCTTTCTATTCATACTCTATGTAAAATAAAAGACTTGAGAAAAAAACAAGCTTCCTCCTACGACTTTCTCCATGTTTGACATGCCAAGAAGTTGTTTTACACTCCACTCCACTACTTTTTCTTTGTACTATGATACAGGGAGAAAGTTTATTTCTATTCAACTTTTTTTCTTTTCTCTTTCTCAATTTCTTTGTGGCCAAAAGTTGTGTAAGTTGTAACTACATGCAAGTTAGTTAAATTTGTACGTAGGTAGGAGTTAGGAATCATTCCATTTTTAGCCCTGTGGGTTGAAAAGAAGTGGGAATCCGCCCATTAATGGGAAGGAGAAGATTTCGAGTACTTGTGGTTTAATGATAATAAATTATCACGCAACTCAAAGGCACTTGATCTTGTTTCATTGTAAAATACGTCATACCATCTTGGATTCTAGACGTCAAGATAAAATGAATGGCAACATTAATGTCATCAATCCAGAGAGAGAGATTCATACAAGTCTTGAATTGGAATTGTGACGAAATGAATCTGTCCCAGTCCCCCACATTCCAAAGAGGATAATGCCATATGTAATGTAAAGTGAAAGCTTTCTCCAATGAAAAAAAATGAAAAGCTTAATGGTTTCTATCTCTATAATACTCCTCCATGATGTACATACAATTTTGGGGGAGGGAGAAAGAAAAAGAAAGAAAGAGAGAAAGAGAGAGAGAGAACTCTATAGATCATAAGAAAGCGACAGATGAGGAAAGTGAAATGTGAGCCATATCAAGGATAATGCCGATGGGACTTTGAGAAAAAAGATTATGGAATTTTCAGAACCCATATCCACCACCAGCCTCAAGGTAAACCAAGGGAGAAAGTGACAGAGGAATGACTCCATGGCTAAAGGCCCTGTCACCTATTTTTCAAGCCAGAATGGCCCATGGCTTTTCTTTATTCTACCAAAAAAAAATAGTCAAAAGAGTGCATATTACGACTCTCAGTAGACATTGTACAGGAAATCCTTTCTTCAATTTCTTCTTGACTTTCCCCTTAAAAATGTTGTCAATGTCAATCAAGTCAATTACCTTGAGGTAATGCCCTTTCCCCCATTTTTATTGAAATTGGAAAAAATTTGTACTTAAATGTTCATCTCAATGGCAAATAAATTGAGTACACAAAACTCATCGTACTTAGGCTGTCAGTGTAGCTATGTAGGACGGAAGTGTTAATATAAATGCACCCACAATTTGACAAGTAGACATAAAAAATTAGGTGACATGTCTTTTGACTAAAATATTAAACTATGCATGACATATCTGTAGCGAGTGAAAAAATGGAGGAGGGGGGCCAAGTCAAGTTAAATAGTCACTCACACTGACTGTAGGGGATTAAATTAGTCCAGGTTAAATATTTGAGAATGAATTGGTATGAATTTCTATGGCTTTCTCCTCCCCGTAAAGTAAAATTTGTGAGGAGGCGAAGGAGAAGGAGGACTATGGGAAAAGATGGAGGTAGTCGTAAAATGCAATTCAGTTTCTCAAGACCATGAACGTGATTTAGTACAGTGTAAAAAAAAATTTGTTCAGTGAAGAGAGAGAGAGAGAGAGAGAGAGAAATAAAAAGGAGGGAGAAAATGGGAGACTGTAAACTCCATGTGAATGGATAGCCCCTATACATTGTGTGTCTCATATAACACGGCTATATAAATACATGTACAGAGTGGTCATGTGACGAAATTTCATGTGAGTACAATAGAAAAACTACCCTCTAGAATTGAAATGAACATTGAATGAATGGCCTATAATAATAATAATATTTTATATCAACTTTCCCCAAACCCCCTCTCCACACGTTGAAAACTTACTCATGGAGAAAAAGAGATCAGCCACTCTTTCTTTATGGATGGGGAGACCCACACAAATTTGTACAGCCTGCACAAGTAAAAGTAAGATTCACGTAGTCCAAAGTAACTTGACTCTCTCTCTCACTTTCCCCAGTCCCCTGATTTTGATAGATAATCACGAGGAGTTCTCATAAGACAAAAGAAAAAAAGTTAGACTTAACGTTGGTCACTTGGGCTGGAAAAATAGCTTTCCTGGCACTCTCCTGGACTCATTTTGAGTCAGAGGGCTATCTGTACAGATTACGAGAAGAGGTACATTATTAATTTGGATGTGTTCCAAAGGCTGACGGTAAGCTTGTGCTTGAACTCTCCTTCTTTCTGGTCTCATTTTTTTTGTCTTTTTTTTTTGATTCATAGGAAATCTCCTGGTCATTTTGGTGGTGACTCTTCACTGGAAGATGAGAAACATTACAAAGTTCTGTTTGGGGAATTTGGCGATTGCAGACTTGTGTGTGGGCGTTTTTTGCGTCTATCAGAATCTCTCAACGTACCTGATAAACAGGTAAAATCCTAAATTTATGCCCATTATCTTTTACTTTCTCTCCCAAAAATATCTTTTAATCTCTCTTCATCATCCCCCCTTTTTTCTCTCTCTCCTTGTCTCTTGTACTTGTACAAGAGCATGTTTCTTCACTATTTTTCTTGTCTTGTCTTTTTTTTACTCTTAACTTTGAGCCAACTCCCTCAAGTTTTTTTTTGTGAGCATCCGCTAAGAATCCAAAGTCATTTTCATGGACTTGTAGCATTTCCATTGTCTTTACAATAAAAAGAATCAAAGTGGTTACAAGCCAATCTCTTTGACAAGAGCCACTGTATCATTGTCCAAGCACTTTCCCCCTCAAAACTTTTTTTTCTCCTACTTTTTTTTTCTTTTTTTCCTCAACTAATCCTTTATGTCAGTATTTTTCTCAATCTTGTAAGTCCTTTTAGAAAATGAAGGGATTTTTACCATGCAATAATATTGACAACCCCTCATAAATTTTCTGAGACAGTTTCTCTCCCTAAAAAAATATTTTTTCTTTTCTTCTCTGACTCAAATTTTTTACACATCAAATTACATAAAGACTTTTTTTTCTCTTTGAATTTTTATGAGCTCCACACATTTCCCTACCAATTTTTTTTTCTAATGCTAACTTTATTTGAGTCCAAAATGTACAGTCAACATAATTTTGGGACGAGACCCAAAAGAGAAAGTTTTGACTAGAATTTTTTGTACCATACAAGTGGCTTAGCTTGAGTTGAGAGTGTGGACGAAAATTGAATGATAACAAGGAAAATAAAGACAAACGAAGGCACTCAAAGAAGAGCCCATGAAAAATAAGCTGGACTCTCTCTCTCTCTGTCAGTAGAGAAAAGAAAAAAAGAAAGGAATGGAAAGAAATAAAATGGAGTCACAATGAAGAGAAAATCTATTTTATGGGACGAACTGGACAAGTGAAAATGTGAGACTCAGCATTCAACATGAGATTCTCCTTTTCATCTCGTCTCTGGGGTTCTCCATCCACTTGAATCTTTTTCTAAGAAAATATTTTATTGTCTTAGTCACCTATAAACTTTACCTATACAGGGTCCCACATATAGCAAGCCCTTTGAACAAACTTTCACTCGGTCCAAAATTTAATGAAATGTACATTTATTTACATGCAACATTTTAACTAGAAGACATTTTTCAATCCACCCTGTACACCCATACTTTCTCCTTTCTTTGTCTCCAGTCCCCAGTCAATCTCTTGGGTAGTCGGAAGACTGTGACTGTAATCTAAAAAAAAGCTTTCCCTTTTTTTTCACTTCCCAAAGGAGACGGCAAGTAATTTTCTCTCTTTCTTGCAATGTCCTCGGACGTGAGTGACTGCCAAATTTTTATGAGAAAATTTAGTGATGGCCAAATACAATTTTATTCTTGTCTTGATCATCAAAATAAAATTGAGAAGCTTGTGTTTTCTCTACTTTGTTAGTTTACTTTCTCCACATTTTATTTGACAAGGAGAAAATCCTACTCATTGATTTCCACTGCAATGAACTTATTTCTTCTGTCTCTTACTCATTTGTCATCTCAACCATGAAAAAAACAAACAAAGACTCCAAGAGTCAAAGTGACTAACGATAAGATTCAAATCCTTTAATTTGGCAATAAATGAACAAAATAACAAGTCAAGCGAAGAAAAAACAAAGAATGAAAAAAAAGTTCTTTTAATTTCGATTATGTTTCTCTTCATTTCCCATTTTCACGGTGAAAAACGTTCAGTCTATGAATAGTCTTGACAATCACAATTTTTGCAATAAAAGCTCCATTCAGTCTTTTAATGTTGTTGCACGTACTCTTTTTTTCTTCATTTAATCTTTTTTTTGTCAACTAGAGACGGGGATTAAAGAAACTTTTTTTATCCTACAAAGTGAGCCATTTCTATCAGGACTCTCCAAAATACTCCCATTTTCAAGTGGCCCATGTTAGAAAGACTGCATATGGCGTTGTTCAAGAAAAAAGTGAGTGACTCTGATTCATTAATGGACTTTCTCTCTCTCTCTCTCTCTCTTGTATAGGCCATGTGTAGCCTAACCCTAATAAAAAAAATTAAGTTGAGAGCAAAAATCATCTCTACTAGAAAAAAACTCCCGGGTTTCGGTCTATCCTTTCATCCATTTGATACAGCCATAACCATTATGTAGTTGTAATTGAAAAGAATGGAAAAGCAATGAGCCCCATTGATTTCCATTAGAGTTGTACCTTACAAAAGAAAAAAACTATTTTTTTTCATCCAATTATAGCTCAATTACACAATCACCAAAAAAAAGTTAAGTAGCATCAAAGTGAGTACAAGAAAGGAACAACAAATAATTATTAGCAAAAGAGAGAGAGAGAGAGAGAGAGAGAGCCCGATTGATTCTTGAGCCTTTGAAAAATTTTTTTTTTGAAGTTTGAAGAGCATAAGAATCCATTTCTCCAGAAAAAAGTTTACTTAAAAAATTTCTGTTTATATTGTAGAGTGATTTCGAGTACAAAAACCCTTTAAAGAGACACTCCCCCCAAAAAAAGACCCATCACAAATGTATTTTTTTAACCCAACTCTTTGACAGACTAAACTCCCAAGTCATCAATATGTTGGAAAATAAAAAAAAATGGTGAAAGTAGTTGAAAAGTAACATTTTATGGGTATCTAATCGGAGAAAGGGAAGATGGAGAAAGTAACAAAAAAAAGTGGGTCGTGGAATACAATGTGAATGGCTCCTTGAGACCATTTTTCTGTCAATGTTGACTCTACATCCATCACGACCAAGTCAAGTGCCAAACCATTCCTCGCATTTAAAGACTTTCCATTGAACAAGGGAATTGTGGGAAACTTGAGTTTGGCAAGATAGTGAAAAGATGAAAAAAAAAGTTTTTTTTACCATAAATCATGTAAAAAAAAGAGAGACAAAGATAAAAAATTTCTCTTTAATTTTTTCAACCATTTTCTTTTCATTTTTTTTTATTTCTTTTTAAAACCAACAAATACTTTCCATTTCCTCCCCCCCCCCCTCCCTCTCATCATATGACAAGGAGGGGAGGAATAGAAAATTGTTGAGGGGGTAAGAGCATTTTGGAGTAATCTTTGGGATGATGAATGTATACACAAAGATATGTATTTTTGTTTACAATTTATGTGGAGGACTCTTGAATTAAATCTTCTGTAAGAAAAAAGAGACATGAAAAATTTATTTTTATGTTGACCAAATTGAAAGACTTATCCCTAGATAAGTGGCTTAGACTGTACCTTCCAACGTTCATCATTATTTTCTCTCTCTTCTGTTTGTTTTTCCCTTGAGCTTTTATTCCACTGCCTTACTTTTCATTTTTCTTCCAAGAGAGAAAGTTTCTCGCACCAACTTGGGTAATCTTTGTAAAATGTACAATTTGACAAAAGTACCGAAGAAAATGGCTCTCTTTTTTTTGTCTCTCTCTTTTTGAAAGCTTTCTTTCTCCTTGGGGAGGAAATTACGGTGAAAGGAGTTTCAGAGCATTTTTTAATTTCCTTGATCCCAAATCTCTCTTCTTTCTTCAAGAATTTGAATTAATTCTTCTTCAGTACAGAACCTTCATTTTGACATTTGATTCTAATCTTCCTCTCCTGTTAATGAATTGCAAATTGTATGGAAATTTACTAAAGTCTCTCTGTAACTAAAAACGTTTCAAATTCAGCAAAGAAGAGGGGAGGGGGATGGTTTTTCAGAGAAATCTTCATTGTTTATTTTACTCAGAATAAATTTGGACTGATTCTTGGAATTTTCCACTTTTTGAAATTATTTTTTGTGTCTTATTTTCTAGTCCGCTTGTGCCGTACAAGTGGATTACTTTCAAATTAAGTTTGTGTAAGAATCTCAATGTTGAGAATCTCAAGAAGATTTTTGCAACTTTTCTCATGTCATGATTAGTGAAAACAAAGTAGAAAGATGAATTTTAGTATCACGTGTAACACATGGTGGCTCATTATAAATATGAAATTATAATTTTGAAAAACTTTCTAACTTGGCCCTCCTTCTTACACGGATGAGTGGAACTACAAAGAGCTTTTGTGGTCTTTTATAATAATTTTTGCACATGTTCTTCTTCATTCTCAATTTTGCCTCCCTCCCCCCTTTCCCCTCCCCTTTAAATCCTGGCAACCAAACTCTCGTGATTCTCTTGATGATTAAACCAAGACTGTGATAGTCGGTTTGTGTGGAAGAGTTTGGAGGTGAACGCAACACCATTAGGAATTTCAGATGAAATGGAACCCGTACGAAAAATGTACACAAAGTTGTGCTGAATCTGTTTGCCAAAATTTGGCACTTTGGCCTGCTGAATTTTGTCCAACTCTGCAGAAAATCCACAGAAAAACTTTTGTGCAGAATTCTGCAAAATTCTGTAGGTCAAAGTTTGTAGTGCCAAATTTTGGCAGAATATTTTCAGTCACAATAAAATAAAAAAATTTCTGATTCTTTCAAGAAATTTTAGTACGGGAAAATATGATGTTGTAGTCGTAGTCGTTAAAATTAAACCGAAAGTTAGGGGGCACATGAAAAAAGGCGGTTTCTTTTCATTAAATAAATGACCATAAATTTGTCTCATCCACGGCTATAGTGACAGATCCCCAATGGAGAATCTCGTTGACTTTTTGCAAGGAAATCAAAGGACTTTCTTTCCTCTGGGAATCCATCCCAATTTTTAATGACAAGTAACGACTTTGAAATGTGAGCCAAATGACCGTTGGTCATTTCCCTAATGACGTGAATAGGGGGAAAGGAGGCATAAGTAACCCGGAGGCAAAAGTAACCCACTATACATTTTGTTGATTATCTTCAAAACTATATCATCTAGCTAAAAACAAAGTACACAAGTATTGAAGATAAACAAACAAGGATTAAAAATATACTATTTTCAAACCATAAAAAGGTTCAAGGGCTTAAAATAAATTGTTTACAAAAATTTATCGCTTAAAAAGGGTCTTAGAAAAGTTAAAAGCAGTTTTCAAGCCGCCAGGAAAAGTCATTTTTCTCGGTTTCGGTGAGAACTAAGTCAAAT